>JAWLRI010000144.1:1987686-2018858 GCA_034781795.1 Crypturellus tataupa
TTCATCTGTTTCTAATCAAAATATCAGAATATCCCAACAATGGATCTTCCTGATGCTTCAAAATATTTCTGGTGAGTGAGACTCTTATATCTCCATATGCAATTATTGAATCCTACTTCATAACAAAATCTTTATCTGCATTAACAAGTATAAAATTTCCGGTGCCATGCTAATTAATATCTGTGAAAACTTTGAAAAGTGTCTTTTGATGATTCTTTCATATTCATTTCTTCTTTCTTTAAAAGAAAGAAAAAAAAAAGAAAACACTTTGGATCCATGTTTTCACTTAGTTCATCACTGTGAAGGATATATGCTACTGTTTGTAATAGTTGTGACTATTGAGATACTTCATTTACTACCTTAAAAGATGTTAAAGGGAAGGAATTCTCTGTTTGGAAAAATAATGTCTTATTTTTTATGGAAACCAATCTGGAGTGAAGGGGAGAAATTGGAAACAATATGTGTCAGAAACAGGGATCATGCACAGCCTGAGATAGTAAGAAAGTGAGACTCCAGGTCCATATTAATCTACTCCCATGTTCACATCTCCCCCTCACAATAGGAATATCTTTAGCCATTATTCCATTCTCTTTACTCTTCAGACAACCTCCTCTTGCAAAGGTCTCTGTGATGATAAGGTCTTCTCCTTCTGATTGGAAAGGTAGGGAAGCTGGACACTCAAGTCCTCCCAAAACATTGTTCTCCCTACACCTATCTCTCCCGCTAGGGAAGGCCCTTCTGCAGACAGACCAATATACTCAAAGCACAGTGTGGAAATGACTCCCGCTTCCTCCAGGATAGCCCCAGTGGCCTCACCTGTTCTTGTAGCATAAAGGACCAGAGGCCTCAGCTCACTCTGTGGCAGTAGACTGATGTAGAGAGTACAGTCAGGCCCTCCAGGACTACCGATGCACTTAGACCTGGCCAGAGGATATATATATATAAAAGAGATATATAAATAGATGCAGAGGCTTATGCTTCTCTCCTTGGCACCCTTGGAGAATTGCTGTAAGCCGTACAGCTGGGTAAAAGAACACAGCCCAGTGCAGGATACACAATTGTAAAACCTTTGGGTAATCCTGACCAGCTCACAGATGCAGATACCTTCCTGCTCACTTGGACTGGAAGTCTCAGGGGCCAACTCCAATTCACACTTGTGCCACCACACCGGCATCCAGAAATATTTACATCCCAATGGGGCTGGTACTCGAGCGCGAAGCAGTAGCACCTGAAGACAGGCTCTGCTGACTCCAGCAGGAGACAAAACACTCCCCACTCACAGGCAGGAAACAAAACCCAGGGGTAAAGGAAAGTCTCAGTGAGAGGAAGTGAATCAGGAGAATGTGCCAAGGCCTGTTGAATTTCTGAGGCTGTTGTGTTGAAGGGAGCAGATACTATTAACAGTGAGTCGTGGACTGTGTTTTGTGATTGCAGTGATGGGAGTGGAAAGCCTGTAAGCCCTCCTTGGACAACTCCCACATTCATGACTGGTCTCTTTTCTGAAACTGAAGTCCATGTCTAGGGCAGCCTCTCCAAGGAGGGGAAGTTCCTCTCAGCCAAAAGCAATGCCTCCTTTATGTCAGCAGAAGTGTTTTTTCAAAGGAAAGAAGGGTATAAGCACCAATTCCAGCAACAGGCGTGCAGCATTCTGACCATCACCACTTCAGTGTTCAAAGTGAAAATGTCCTTCTTTTACTGTACACGGTTAAATTCATAAATAATAGTCTCATTCCCTATTCACATAAACTCTCCTAAACACAAATTCACTAATTGACTGCCCTGTCTATGATGATTTAGTAATAACCACAGTTTCCTTTCCCCTTTTGAAAGAACATTGTTGAGATTATTTCTCTGAAACATTAGACAAATATGAATTTTGAAAACATCTTAAATTGCAAATGAGGAATATGAAAACTGAATTTGAACAGAAGAATTTTATGCAGGCACACACATGCACACGCTCAAAACAGCATCAGCAAACCTTAAGGAAATAGACACTGCCTTTCTGTCATTATCATATTATTTCTGGAAAAGAGTCATTATTCCAAACCATGTTTCCTCCATCTGTGATACAATACACAGATATTATCAAACTGAAACGTGGTTAGGGAAGTGAAAGAAAGAATTGTTCTATATGAAAATGCATTTGGGAAAAAAAATGTTATTTGGGTGATATATTACTGAAAACCTGTCCTGGGACATTTCAGTCTTAGTCATCTATCCAATACTGATTTATATTTCCTAATTTTGAGATTATAATTCCATTGATGTATTGGAATAAGATTTGAGGATAGTCAAGGTCTTCTGTGGAACCCAACTTTTTTCTCTACTGTGGCACAGGTCCCCTCATCATCTTATTTAAATAAGCTTCTTTGCACCAAGCACAGAGTACACTAGGTGACCCACTTCATCTTATTGCTTCTGAGAAACCCACCAGTTACAAGATACACTGACTAAGTTGCTTTGGCTCCAGAGGGTGCTTCTGCTACATTCATCACTGTTTCTTTCAGTCCTTTGTCCTCAAGAAGTAGCACAGTATCATCATTTCAGTGGTTGCTACTCTAGAAACAACTGCAAGCTTGCAGAAGAAGAAATCCTGGTGCAAAATAGCACCAAGAATTTGAACTCGGTAGAATGCAATGTCAGAGTGCATAAACAAAAGGACAACCTTACTCTGGGTGTTTTCAAAGCAGCTTTGTTCAGTGGGGCTGGAATTTGGGCACTGAGAAAAATCTTGGACTAGAGATCCTTACATATATCAGCCAGTCCAATGGCACTAAAGGTTTGAAGACAATTTGACAAGACACTTCACGCAGATCTTGCACAACTCGTGGGGGTTATAAAGGAGTTGTGAATGGTCAGGGCACACTGCCCAACAAGGCTGTCTCAGCTCAGAGCACAAGTCATTCCTCCTTCGCCTTGAACTAGAGGCACATGCACAGCAGTTGCTTTGACCCACTTGCAACACAGAAACATGTTGAGCTTGGATTCTGGACTGTGTGTCCACAACCTCAGACCTTACCTGTGCAAGGTAAGGACCAGCATAACTGTTATGGAGTAAATAAGAATTATGGTGGAATGAATCCCAGAGCAGAGCTCAGATAAAGAGCTGGAGAAGAACATATCCCACCACATTTTGTCCATAAAGCCACTGGAATAGTCCAGGCACCGAAGGATTTATGTTTGGATACATTTTTTTTTTTTTTCTGTAAGAGCAAACAGTATATGTAGCAGTGTCCTGCCTACCTCCAGGCTTTAGGGAACCTGGATGCTCTTCCCATGTCAGCATGCAAACTCTACCCACAGAAAGGGAAAAGGAAATGTAGCGAAATAGCCAGTCAGGAGCTGAAACTTGATGACATACATGGGTTTAGGTAACCCTGGGACTGGTTATGGTAAATATGCATCAGTATGTCCAGAAGTACCATTCCTAGGAGAAGGTAAGAGAGTCTGTTCACTGTGATGCTTTCTTGTGGTGATTGATTTGCTCTGACAACATTCACTCATGTAAAGTCTAGTAGGAATTAATCCTACTCTTTTCTCGCGCATATTTTCCAGATTCCCATGCATATACCATGGAGACCATACTTGACTGGCATTTTAGCAGAAACTTAAAACCCCATATTCCTTTCTTTAGACCTCTCTGCCTTTCTATTTGTTATACAAGTTTGTAAATGTCTGTCATTTTCCTATCAGTTTCTGTGCACAGATGCAAACACCAGTAAGGACAGACCCTTTCCATCAATAAAAGATGCTTTCACGGCTTTTACATTGGTTAGTGACCTCTCCAGTAATAATTTTAAATCAGACCATGACTCAGAAGATACGATGCTGAATTTGTGATGAAAAAACATTTTTTCCAATGGTGACTTTTCTCTATATTTCAGAGACAAAACTTGGGCAATATAATACTGATTAACACATGGTTCAAAATACTGTGATTTCACATCTTATGTAATTAGCAAAGTGTATCTTTAAAGGTACTTCACATCTTTCTAATACGTGAATCTTAAGTCATACGCCAAAACTACTCTAAGTTGTTGGAAAAAAAAAAAAAACATGGAGTTTTATCTGCTTTTAGTCAACTCCTGAAGGCTTTATTGTTATAATTCAAAACGCTCTTTCTAGAGCTACCTGAAAGGAGACTGTAGTGAAGTGGGGCACTTAGGGACATGGTTTAACAGGTATGATGATGATGGGTTTACACTTGGACTTGATGATCTTGAAGGTCTTCTCCAATCATAATTGCTACAATTCTATGATAGACAAATAGTCTTTAAGAAATCTGTTTCACGCTGTTACCAATCAAAGCATTTTCAGCAGGTTTGAACATAGATGCAGCCCTTTTTTCAGAAGGTATGTAGTATTAGCATGTTCAGTTCTTTGGTCATGCACAGACTTTCTGATAGCCATTATAAACTCTGTTAGCAGTTTCATTAAAATGTTGCTGCTGCCCAAAACTGAGGCTATCCAAATTAAATAAGGCTTTACTGAAGGACTAGAACCCTAGAAAGTATAAATGCAAAGAAATTGTGAGGCAAAATGAATGTACATATGCTCATATGATGATGCATAGCCCAGGATGAGTGGCTGACCTGTCCCAAATCCCTTGGGCTTGGAGAAGGTGAGGGGAAATCTGGATAGCCAAGAGCTACTAGGGACCGTAGAGGGTGTGCTCCCAGTGCCAATCTTCCCATTTTCATATGTTTCCAGATGGTTTGGAGCCTTTGGCTTTTGCCACTTGGTTTACATGCACCTCAGCACTGGCAGTACTTTTCTGCTCCTGTTATTTTTCTGTTGTGAAGCTGATATATAATAATAATAATAATATTTAAAGCTATCTTTCTGCAATGCTCAAAGTTGTACTTCTTCAGTGAGTAGTGACTATCAGCAAGTTCTTTATGGCCCTAGGACATCTGTTTTCAACCTGTGTCCATATTTCCAAAGCCTCTTTTATAATGGAAGATTTATGTGTGGGATGATAGACAGTTAAGAGACATGTGATATTAAGGACTAGATCAAACTGCAGTTTCTCAGGTTAGGGACTGATACCGATAACAAGCCTGATAGGTCAAAACTGGGGTCTTGCAAAGTTAACTTACGGCAAAGTTAGCATCAAGCCTGTGGTTCCTTAGTAGCAAAGGCAATATTGTCCTTATTGAGTCACCAGACAACACTGTTATGGAAAAATGGAGAACATCGTTGCAGAGACAAAAAGGCTGCTTTGACAGAAAGAAAAAAAAAAGCCTTAATAAGAATCTTGTTATACACACATTCATAAATATTGACCCTTTTCTATGCTTGCTCTTTCGCTGCTACTCCAGGCCCACATGTGATGGAGGCCAGGTTGCAAGCACCAGCAAGAATGCAGTGGGCTATCACATTTATGTCATGGTGAGGAACACAGTGAGCAGCATTTGTGAGGGAGCATCCTGGAGTTGGCTCCTTTGCAGGATGAAACTTTTCACAGGGGCCAGGAGGGTATAGAGAGCCTCATTTTGAAAGATCTTGGTTGTGGCATTTTGTTCAGTATTGCATGCACTCATGGAACAACCTGTTGCCCAAAGGAGTAAGCTTAAAATTTATTTGTATTGGGAATAGCTGGTCAACGTACAGGGGAGAAAATGGGCAAAATTCAGGAGGAAAACATACATATGTACATATAAAAACATCCTTTTATCACAAATGGGTGCTGCACAAAGGCAGGACCAGTAAGAGTCAGAGTTCCCAGAAGAGATGGCATCCATCTGGAACCAAACCCCTGCACAAGTGCAGAGGAAGTAGAAATGCAGCATGTCAGCAAACCAAATTCCCATGGCTGCTCCTGGTCTCTACCCTTTTATATTTCTTCTAGGGAATTTAAATGCTTCTGGCCTATCAAACCCAGTCTCCCTGGAAGCAGCTGCTCTCACACAGCCCAGCTGTGCAGAGCCTATCTCTGTCTGGGACCCATCTCCTGCACGGTGCATTCATTTTAAGCCTTATGCATCTAATAACTTCCTAATGCAGGAACTGTGACTTAAGAGTAAGTAGAGTTTGGCATGCAGCACAACAGAATGACTCTAAAAATCTCTCTAAAGTTGTCCAGAAAAAATACATAACCTCATAGAGCCACCTCTCAGTCTTTGGGGTGAAGAAGGCACTAGAGAAAGAACAGAAAGGGGAAAGGCACACTAGAAAGGGGAGACCATATAATTACTATATAGGAGGATACATAAATTGCACAGGAAAACATGGGGAGAAAGGAATAGGAGAAATACAACTGAGGATACAAACCTAATCTTTCTGAAATAGTACTGACTCCTGTCGTAATATTATTCTGTGGTTTCAAAGGTCTGGGTCTCTGAAGGTAAATACAGACAAATGTTTACTTTTGCTAAACTAATGTTTTTCCTAATCCCTACTGCATCATTTCCTTAGTCATCTAGCCAGAGTGGCTTTGCCATCCCATCAGGAGGTGAATGTCCAAATGAAAATAAGCAGATAAGGAGTGAGCAGCCTAAGCCATAGGTATCTGGAGGGTCTGCTTCACGCAAGCAGTGACAGTACCTTGGGACAATGTGAATTTAGCTGCTCTGATACTGCTGCATCTGATTCTTAACAGGGATCAAAATGCTGACCCCCCTCAAGCTATGCAATCACTATTCTGCACTTGATACATTTCCTAGTGTACTGCAGCTAGTGGGTTATGATAGGTATTATTAAAATTCCCATTTTTAAGTCTTTGAATCTTGTTTCAGCTAAAAGGTTTGTCAGAATCAGGGGTGCATCCTGCCTATCCATGTTTTTTTCCAAGACACTAAGCAGTAAGCCCAAGACCTGAGTCCCTTCTCAATGTTCAGAATTAACACACACAAGTGTTGCTTTTAAGGAAGTAGTTTTGATGAACTCAGATGACCCGCTCTTGCTCTTTTTCAAGTCAAGGACAGAATTACCACTGACACCAGCTGACATGGGAATCTCTGACTCATCAAGGTTATGCAAGCTGCACACACAACCTGATACATCACGGCATACCAACCAGAACTGCTCTGTCTGCTGGCCCAGGGAACAGGGCAACCACAAAGACAAACAGCACTCCACAGGCACACACATATTCTGGGGAAAGCAAAAGGTGTATGGGAGGATTTTTCCATTTTCCACCATAAAACACAGGCTGCTTTTGATGTGTTCCTCCTTCAAGAGTAAATGAACATTTCCTTCGTGAAAAATGCACAGGGTTCATATATAGCCACTAAGTTTAGTCACAGATACCACCGCTTCCTTCAGGCTACTCTTTGGCATGAATCCAATTTTCCCGGTGCTGTTAAATAAGCAAAAATCTGTATTTAAGGGTAGAGAGAATCAACAAAGATCTGAGTCAGCCCTGCACATTGCTACTCGTTATTTTGTCAACCTCACTTCTTTATTTTATGCTAGTGTCTGGTTGCTGCAGGATGCAACACCTTACTTTGTCTATATAGCTAGTGAGTATTCAGAACAAATTCCTTGCAGTCTGCAGCTCCTGGCAAAGTCACCTTCATGCCACTCAACCCCCAGGCAGGCAATGCTAGCTGAAACCCACTGCCCTGATGACCGTGAGATCCTACTCAGACAGGATGAGCTACCTGCACTGTGGCTCATGGTCTGTGCCCTATTGCTTTTAAGGGTGAAAGGACCATTGCAATTTCATTTTGTCACACACAGAATCACAGAATATGACAGAAGTCCAACCTTTCCCTATTGAGGGATACTGATCCCTCTACAGTTTCTTCTACAACTGAGGAGAGAGAGGAGCAGCTTCCTCAAGTACACTCATCATTGTGCAAAGACAACTTAAACTTCAAGTCATCTGTCTAGAGCGTGATTTTTGGTGCCTCCTCCAAGAGCTTCTCACTCCAATAGTCAGTTTTTCTACTACCAGGAACTGGGCGGGTTATTTCAAATTGTATTTTACCAAATGATTAAAATAGATAAGGGTAGTAAGTGTATAACTGAATTCCTTGACTGTATCATTCTCCTTCTCAGCTCCTATCTCAAAGTCTCCAGAGAACATTGCTGTGCTCTGCTCACTCATCAAACTGGGCTACAAACTTCTCCTTTTCAACATGTAAAGCCTTTTCCCCCTCATATTCATCTGGTCTCAGACAAGCTTTATGACAAAGCTCAGAAGTGACTAACTACAGGGAGCAATAACTTAGTCTACTAACACTGTATCAACCGCCAGGGAACATGAATGCATGCAGCAATCATGCTACAGAAAAGAGCTCAGTTTTATTTTGCAAGAAGCAGAGTACAAATTAAACTGCATTTGTCAAGTAAAATGTTAAACTTAGAAAGAATTAGAAAACAATGCACAAAAAATGCACAGAGCAGGAATTATAAACTTTCCTTAATAAACTTCCTTCATGACTTATTATCTGTGGAACTGCTGTTGGTTTCCATCTTCCCTGTTCAGAGCCAGAGACAAGCCATCATCACGCTGCCAGACTCACAATCTGTTTGGATACCAGTAGAGAGTCTCATAACAGAGTACCAGCTTATAAAGGAGTTCAATGCTAGAGCTAAGCTGATGACTGCTGCCTAAGAAAAGCATATCACATTTCCCCCTTTTGCACCTAAGACAACAGAAGAAAGAAGATACAATTATTTCCTTCCTAAAATAGCATCATAGAGCTTTCCAGTTCTCTTGACTTGAATCTCTGTGAAGCCAGCTGCCTGCAAGAGATTGCTGTACTCTGCTGGTGTTCGCTCTTTTCCTTCTGTCTGCACCAACATATTCATTGAATAAAGCTGGGTTTCTACAGGACCACTTTTGTCATCATTCAGAAGCGATTCCACCAGCAGCACTGCACCACCTGGTTGAATAAAGACATATAAAACACATGTTGAGCTGTGAGAAGAAGGGGGGTAATTTTCAGATGAGTTAGGTGGGATCCTAACCTCTAGTTTCAGTAAGCAGCAGCCTCTAAGTCATATTTCAACATCATAGAAGACAATAAACGATCAACAGCATTAGAGCATCCTTCTGCTTGACTACTTCAGATACTTCAGTACCTGAAGTGCACCCACTAAAGTCTGGCATTGACTGGATCCAAGGAGCTGGGATTATCAGTTTCACTAAAAATCACATTCTGTTGTCTGTACTTTCAAAGCTCCAAAGGCTTGATGTGATGCTTAATGGGATTTCTTCTACGACCTGTGCATCTCAACACTGCCTTAAGTCCCACTCATGTTGATCCTCACACACCTACGTATCTGGAAAGGATTCCACATTCCTTGGATATTCACAGAGAGGAGACCAAAACTAGAAGCCAGATATGAGCATTTGCAATTGGATCTGGCCCTGGTTATTTCCGCTGTGCTCCACTTAAGTGAAAGGTTAAATCAAAACACATTTTAACTGAAATTCTACCAGTCAGATGGTTGATTTAAGACTAATTAAGGCTAATCAGTTTTGCATAACTGATAGATGAGAAACTCCCTCTTTTTCAAGACTTCACACCTACCTGGTACACAAGCCTTGTGGACTTTTGCCAGAAGTTTTTTGCATTTGTCATCATCCCAATCATGCAGTATCTTGGATAAAATATAGAGATCAGCTTCTGGAATTGAATCTTTAAAAAAATCTCCTGTAAAGCAAGAGTACATATATTATATAAAATTACAAAATACAGAGGACTGAGTTAGGAAAGTATTTCTAGTTATATTCAGTCCTAAAGATCCTGACTTGACAGGTCAATGACTCAAGTTAGACAGTTAAAAATGTTATTCAGAAAAAGTCCTCTCATGACACTATTTTTTTTTGTTTGTTTTTTGTTTTGTTCCTTGTCCAGCTTGTAGGAGGTTTGAAGCGTTTAAATAGGAGTTAATTTGAAATAATCATTGATACACAAGGAAGCATTGAAGTCTTTAATGTCTTCTCTGAAGTCTTCAATTCCATAAACAATAAAAGTAGGGATTCTACAACACTCAGAAAAAAAAAAAAAAGGAGGGGACCTCCAGGAGATACTGAACCACCATAAATCCATAAAGAAAAATACAAACCTCACACTTCCTAACACTGGCTACATGGTGATGTGTTTCGTTCAGTACTTGGTAGTAAAACACAATACTCAATTCATTCTTTTTTCCCTGCAGCTTGCTTTGTCTCACCCATTCTCGCTTCCTTGTATTACTGGCACATGCAGCATTTCCCACATATCTGCCTCTCCCTTTCATACACTCTTTTCCTTCCTCACAAACAACATTTCGTTCACAGAAACTGAAGCATTGATATGTTATTCCAACCACGTGGAGGCTTGAAAACATTAAAAAAAAATACATCTCTCTATAATCAGTTTCAGAGACAGTACAAAGACCATGCAAGGTCTGAAGACTGAGCAAAAGGCATTAGACTATCGCACCCTTCTCAAAGCCTCAAGTGTCTGTGGACTTGAAAATATAATAATTTGACTAGAGGAAAACAAACAAACAAAAAACATTTACTTGGAGCAGCCCTGCTATCCTGTATATTTATCCTTTTCTCTACACTGGAGAAAAGGGAATGCCTAGGAAGCTTCGTAACATAGCACAGCAGCTGTACACAGTTACAGGAGATATTTTGCCATGTTCTTATTCTGCAGAAATCAGGTAATTTGTCAGAGTAAAGAACTCTTGGCATTTACCTTCATGGAAAGTGATCCGACGTTCTTCGGAGGGGACAAACCTCTCTTTGGCCACTTGCACAACTTTCGGCAGGTCATAAATTGTGACTGTTGAGTTTGAGTACATGGAAACACACTCCCGGGCCAAAGCTCCTCCACCTCCTTCAGGGAGAGCAAAGGTTTTCAGTAGCAACCTCAAAACGCCCTATGCTGCAATGTGCCTGTAGGGAGATGCCAGCCATGGTGCATGCAGCCTCCCAGGGTATATTCGTCCCACATCTGCCACCAAAAGGCGGGAAGAGGGACAAGGGTGGCCATGGCTCTCATGAACCTCCCCAGCCAGACTCTGCAGTGGCAGCTGGAAAGGGGAAACAAAAGCCACCAAAGCACACGACGGGAGAGGAGTGGTGGAGCCAGGATGGGGACTCTCGTGTCCCTGAATGCTGGCAGTGCTCAGCAGTGCTGGGACAGCCAGGTCCATGGGGTAGGAGGCTGCAGATCGACTCATACCCTAGCAACACTGACTGAGGTGAAAGAAGGAGAGGGGCTAGCACCAGAGGGATGTACCAAGCGTGGAAGGAAAGGAATATCAAAACAGGAAAATGAGTCATTACTTAGACTTATGAGATGTTCTGAAGAAAAATATGCAGCTTTTGAATGCTCTCATTATTCTTGTATTTTCCTTTCTAACCCCACCCAAAAACCAAGTTGACAGGATTCTGACATATATTCTGATTTCCATTTCTTTGCACATCTTTTAAATCATGTGGTATCATACTTTCCAAAGCTCATAAAACATGACAGTCTTGTAAGAGAAGATCTACTGACACTCACCTCCGAGGTCATAAACATGCTTGAAAGTAGAGAGGTCAAAAGCAGCAAGAACATCTCTGCCACATATACTCCATATTGAGTTCTGGCCAGCCATGAATTTCAGCATTTCTTCTTCTGATCTGGTATTGCAAACAGAGCAGGTAGAAGCTCACAACGTCCTTGATGATTCTTATCGTACAATTCTTATCAATAGTTTTAGCTCAAATACTAATCTCATATTCCATTGACACAAAATAAATTCTTTCTGCATATAAAATCTACTTTAAGGCTTACTGCAATGCATTCCTGCATGTGAATAGGGAATTAAGCTTAGCAAAGTCCAACAGTGTATGACACAGCTAATTTTTAGGCTTCCAAAGGATTTTTCTTTCAATTACCATAGTAATGTGCCAAAGTCATCCTGACATATAGCTTTCAGAACAATAATTTCTACTTTTTTATTCAAAGCATCCCGACAACAGATATTTCTAAAAAAAAAAAAAAAAAACAGATGCTGCAAGTTATTTCAGATGAATGGCACTCTCACATCAACATATTTAGTTGCTCTGAGCCATAATTCAAAATAATTATTTCTTCTACATTAAAAAGAATGTAATTCCTATTTATACACTAGCAATTACCTGTACATTGCTCCAAAAGGGTCCTTAGGTGAAATACCAAAAGCTCTTTCATATTGGTTTCTTCCTTCTCTAAAAGAGCAAAAACAACAAAAAGCATATTAAAGTGGATTTCTTTTTATTTCCCCCTGGAAAATAAGTTGCAAAGTTAATTCACAGCTGTACATGGAAATTCCCTCGGGCAAGATATAGGTCAGACTTTTGTAATGGCTGACACCATCCTACATCCCCACCTGCCACTCTAGAATTGAGAAAGAAAAGTATGTTTTTTGTTTTTTTTTTTGGTTTTTTTTTTTTAATTTTGAACAAAAATGTCTGATTCTTTATGAAATCACATTTGAAATAAAAGGGTGAAACTACCCCCATGAATCACGATCCTTAGCTGCACAGACTGCACCAAGTGAGACTCCAGCCCCGTATTAACCTGCTGTTGTTCTCACTTCCTTCTGCAACAGAAATTTCCTCACATACAGAAACTTAATTCCTAAATCCTTTCTACCAACAGCAAGTCCCCTGCCCCCAATGCACACAACGGCCTTCAGCCGTTCGCTGAAACACCCGCCTCCAAAAACACCCATCTCCAAAACCACCCGCCTCCCTCACACAGCAAAGTGGTTGGCAAAAGGCAGCGCACAGCGCTCTCACGCCTCTCCTTACCTCACAGCATCAGTCAGGTAGTGCCAGCACAAATAGACTGTGTTGGAGTAATACATCATAATATGGTACTGAGACTTGGGACTTGATTTTGTAAGGTAGAGGTTAGAGATCTCTGTATTTCTGTAGTAAGCTAAAGAGATGAAAAGAATACGTTTACTAACATGTATGCTATCACTTTGCCCAGTCTGTTGGATGCCGAGATATTTATCACCAAAATATGCCTACTTGCACATGAAAAAAAAATAAAAAAGAAAGAAAAAAAAAGAAGAAAAAGAGATATCCACAGAGCACACAGAAACAGAAAAACATCATGTTTACAGTCAAGCCTTTCAGGCATTGTAATCTGGTGTAGGCGACTGATGGTGAAAACTTTGCATCACCTCAGTCACTGTGAGTAAACAATCTACTTACACTTACTTTAGCATCAGATATTTCTTTAGGGAAGAGAAAGAGGAAAGTCTTATGATGAGTGCCATTATTTATCTATAATTTTTTCTTTCCAGGAAAGGTCTATGCTCTATTTAACCAAGAAGTCTTTGCAGAAAACTCTTTTTTTTTTTTTTTTTTTTTTTTTCTCTCCCCTAAATGGCACTGTAAGCAAATGAGGACTCAAATCCACAAAACATTTTACCTCTCATTATATGTCCTCTGCCTGTACTAGAGTGGGCTCTTTTTCAGACAGATTAATACTCAATACATACTGTGGAAATCGATCTCACTTCCCCAGGTCCTCCAGCACTCCAGTGCAGCTCCTGAGGCTGCTCTGGTAGCCTAAATGAGCAGAGGAATCAGATCACCCTAGAGCAGCAGCCTGATGTGGAAAGCATAGACAGGAGGCAGGGCTACTCATGCCCTAACTTGACTTGGAACATGCTCAGAGAAGACATATAAATAGATGCAAAGGCTTGTACTGCTCTCCTTGATGCCCTTGGACAACTGCTTTATGCCCTAAAACTGTGCAAGAGAACACAAGCCAGAGCAGGACATAAAACTTTAGAGATTTCTTTGCAATTTTAGTCATGTTTGCATTTGCTGCTGCTCTTTCAGATGAAGAAGAGCTGCTGTTCCCAAGCAATTTACTCGCTTCTCAACCTAGTCATTGGCCTAATCCTGGGTCTCCTCTCTCTCAGCACA
The DNA here is from genome assembly GCA_034781795.1 of Crypturellus tataupa. Classification (NCBI taxonomy): domain Eukaryota; kingdom Metazoa; phylum Chordata; class Aves; order Tinamiformes; family Tinamidae; genus Crypturellus; species Crypturellus tataupa. The sequence goes on from JAWLRI010000144.1 coordinate 2,001,554, forward strand.
CCTTGCTTAGCTTTGAGAAACATCAGAGCTTTAGGCTTCTTCCCCTTTCTCTGTTATTTTACCTCCTTTTCTTGTCACCTCTACTGCCAACAGCTTCAGCCCCACACAGGCATCCAGAAGTCTTTCCATCCCAGTGGGGCTGGTACCCAAGTGGGCAGCGATGGTGTCTGAAGACAGGGGCTCTCCTGACTCCAACAACAGATCAAACACTCCCAACTCGCAGGCAGTAAACAAAACCTGGAGGTAAAGGAAGGTGTCAGTGACGGGAAGTGAATCAGGAGAAAGGGCCAGACACAACTATATTTCTAGCTCTACTGCACTGGGCAAAAACAAAAATCTCTATATACGCAGAGTGATTTTGGTGGAAAATTATAATTTCTGATACCCAAGTCCAATGATAAAGCTGAAGTTGTTCTGAGCACTGCAAATACCATGCACAGCTTATAATGCCTCAATCACCAAAGGAAACTGAAAAAAAAAGCACACTACATTTGCAAAGGAATACATTTGAGATTAAGTTTTCTACATAAATGTTCCTACCTGTACCTTAGCTTCAGAGGGCATTCTGACAACCAACCATTTCTCTTGGTCTTTGGCTGGAGAGCACAAACACAGCACTGTGTGCTCTTCCGGCTAAAGATTTGGCATGCATTACAGTGAATCTTGGTGATTCTGGGGTGGCTTGCAGTGGAAAGGGTCAATCCTCCTGGGATAAACTCCACCAATTCTCAAAACAAACCAGCAACCTTTGGGCAAACATATATAACCTAAGTGTAGACAGTGAAAATATACTTGGGCTGCACACAGCCAAAGCCAAATAGCTTTGTGACAGATAGCTTTCTATACAAACTCACCTAAAACACTAAAGAACACAATAGCTCTACAGTGATTTGGTAACATCCATGGAGGATTCTTTTCCTCTCAGCCAAGAACATCATTTAAGCAGGATCTCAATGTTATTATTTCTTGAAACATAATACCAATGTGAATTTGGAAATTATTTAGGCACCAGTCTTTCTCCACAACCAGGAAGAGTTGTCCTCACCCATTTTTTGACACTCTCCACTGACAGCTCTCACTTTCTCGAATCTTTAAATAATATCTACACACCCTGGCAGAGCAACCCTTCTGTTACCATTTTTGACAGGGTTGCAGCAAGGTAAAATAGTAACTATAACTAAATTGTGAATGAGGAAAAAAACCCCAGCAAAATGGAATACAATAAATTTATCTCCTGCTGCACACACAGACATACACTCATGCACAAACAACATCAGCAAACATTAAGGAAATTGAAGCTACTAGTTCTGCCTCTGGCTTAATCAGTGTGTCATTACAGCAGCTCATGTTTCCTATACTTGTAAAGGAGGTAATATACAGAACTTGTCAAGTTCAACCTGCTGTGTAATACATACAGGTAAGTCTGAGAGGGGGAGGAAAGCATTCTCTGAGGATATATTTGAAAAGTCATGTTGAGGGGTATGCCAGCAGGAAAAAAAAAAAAAAAGAAGAAAAAAACAAAAAAAGGTATTGCAAGCCAGTCACCTGTTTCCCATACCATAAAAATGAATAGTATAGAAGAATTTCCACTAGCTAAGGAATCTCTCACAGATGAGGCAGTCAAATGTCAAGTCCTCAGCTTGCCATAACCATTTGTACTTTTAAAGCCTCTAGGAGACAGTGCTTCTGCACATTCAAGGCCCCAAAGTTTAGAGGGATGACAATAAATGTCAGGACAATTCTCAGCAGCAAGGGTCACTCTCAAACCCTTTTCCTTCCTAAAATGCCCCCACTAATACAGCTAATTTAAATCCAGTATACTAATAGGACGCTTTCTTATCAGTTGTTTTTTTTTTTTTTTTCCCTGAAGATTTACACCAAGGGTACTAAGCGAGACCCTTGGCCTTAACATTTCAGTCATGGACATCTATCCAATACCGATTTATATTTCTTACCTTTGAGACTAAAAATCCGTTGGCGTATTGGAATAGGATTTGAGGATAGTCAAGGTCTTCTGTGGAACCCATCTTCTTTCTGTACCGAGGCACAGATCCTCTCGTCCTCTTATTTAAATAAGCTTCTTTGCACCAAGCAGGGAGCACACCAGGTGATCCACTTAATCTTATTGCTTCTCAGAAACCCACCAGTTACTTATTGCCTGTTACTATTGGCTAAGTTTTTGGGGTCCAGTGGGTACTTCTGTTAGGTTCATTTGTCTTCATGCACAGCCCTCAAGAAGCAGCACAGATTAAAGCAGTATCATCAGTTTGTTGGTTAACCACCACTTTACTACTTCAGAAAAAAAGCTGTAAGCTTGTAATAAGCAAAGAAAAAAACACTGCAAAACAGCACCACGAACTTAAATCAGGTACAATGTAATGTCAGAGTATATAAACCAAAGTATGGCCTTATTCTGGACTTATTCAAAGCAGCTTTGCTCAACGGGGCTAGTATCTGGGCGCTGAAAAAGATCTTTGACTAGAGACCCTTACATCAATCAGCCAGTCCAATGGCACCAGAGGGATGAAGACAACTTGGCAACACACTTATTCTCATAGAACTTGCCCAATTCATGGGGGTTAAGAAGGAGGGAATATCAGCTCCCTTGCAAGTGGTCGTGGCACTGCCCTACCACAAACCTGCCTCAGCTCAGAGCACGCTAACTCAAGTCAACCTGCCCTCGCCACAGATTGGGGGCACATGAACAGCAGTTACTCTGACCTAGTTACAACACAGAGACACACTGAGCCTTGAGATGGTGCATCTGCAAGAAAGACTGGCATAACTACTACAGAGTTAGTAGGACTCATGGCAAAATGAAGCCCAGAGCACAGTCCAGACAAGGAAAAGGAAGAGATGACCCCATGCCACCATAATTAGGCTCAATCTGAGGCTTGCTGTGATATGAACAGCTCAAGGTGACCCTGGTGCAGCAGCCATTCCTTGGAGAAGCTAAGAGAGTCTGTTCACAGTGCCGTACTCCTGCGGCAACTGAATCTGCTCTGACAGCTTTCACTCAGGTAGTGTCTACTAGGAATTAAACTTGTCTTTCCTCCCTTCCTAGTAGGAATTAAATCTGCCTTTTCCTCCCTTTCTGTATTTTTAAGGTATTTCCCTACACGGAGTCTTAAAAGACAACGCTTACAAGATGGTGGCAGCCAGGAATGTCATACTTGTGATTTTCCTTTTTTTTTTGGTGGGGGGCAAAGCAATGTGTAAAACAGTGTTCTACATTTTCCAAGGCACAGGGTTGCTTTCATTTCTTCCAAAACTAACCAGGGGCATGCAGAAAGTGCTTGTGGGGAAAGAACGAAATGACTGACAAGTTCTAGATGGAGATTCAAGTTAATCCGAGAATGAATTACTCTTCATGGAGAACATGCCTAACCAGCATTTTGTCAGAAACTTAACGCCTTAAATTACTTTCACTAGACCTTTCTGCCATGCTATTCATTATTCATGTGGTTTCCTGTGTTACCAACATACTAGGTCTGAGCATTAAAACATTACAGCAAACCCCAAACTGTAAAAACATTTAGGATAATATAGACAGTAGCAATATAATTACAGGCTAACTAATGCAACATACTTCACGGTTCTGTGCAGTTTTGATGTTAATATTCCATCTATTTTGTACCATGGGTCCTGGAGATCACAATTCTCTCTATAAGAGTGATTGGGAAATCTGTGCTTCACTCATTGCTCGCGTTGCACTTAATGAGACAAGGTTTCCCTGAAGAAAAAACCTAGACTTGTGGTTCAACTGCATACCTGTGTTAATAAGGGATCTCCTCCCTACCTACCCCCATGTGCCCTCAGGAATAAATTGCTCTTGGATTAAAAATCATTAGCCAAATTCTTAAAAAGCTGAAAAAAGGCCAGTTCTGCAATTCTGCCTGTTGTTGAGAAACATCATAGCAAATTGGTGGCATTTTGCACAATAAGGGCCATCAGCTGAACCAGAAGCAAATGCTCTCAGAACTGAAGTACAGATTTGTCTTCGTTTGAACAGAGCAAATCAACTCCATGAAGAGCTAGCTGCTGCTCACCAGCTTATAGACTGCTTTCTTTAAACGGTTCAGCCACAGAGGCATAACCAGATATTATAGCGACATTTAGTACAGCTGCATTAGAGATTCATCTAAGTATGAAAATGCTCAACCCTTAATTCTTACAGCTTTGTCTAAATAACCAGGTGGTTAAGTACACAATTAATAGACTAGGGTGTCCCTGCAGGGCACAAATTCACTTTGCTTAAGAATAAGGCATAGGATAAGGGAGGCTCTGGTTATAAAATGACCACACAGTTGATTAAAGCCACTTGAAGTACTTTTTCATTATGACTAAATCTGCCTGTTGAGGACATCAGATGTAATCATCTAATGGGATTACTACTAGTAGTGAGATGCAGAGGAGGAAGGTTGCAGATAACCCACACCAGACTGATGAGAAGCCACACACACACTGGGTTGCTGTTTCCAAACAAACTGCTGACAAGGCTTAAAGTCTAAGCTTCTTTTAATCTACAAATGCATCGGTGAAGATGAAATTGCAATTGATTTATTTCTCCGAAAACTCTATCAAGGTTTTCTGTCATAGTATTTAAATCACGCACAGTCTAAAACGCTTACTTTATTTTATCTTCAAGGTTCTGTTTTGCTGATTGAACCCATCTTTCCTTCAGTGATTCAAGTGCTTCAGTGACCACAAACAAATACTACACGAGAAATAATAACATTATTTTTTCATAATATTACAAAGTTAAAAATTATGTAAGAACAAAGCAGATTCAAAGTGAAATTAATGTGCCTGCCAGTGAGAAATGACAAGTAACACCACATTTTTATATATGTAATTTTCCCTATGAGCAATAAGGATAAATCTCAGGGAAGTGACTAGGATAATGAATTTCAATAAGGTCACTATGGTAATGACTATGCCCTCTATAATTACAAAGCCTCTAAATATGCTCAGGGTAAATCAGTTGCAAGTTAGTCAAAAAAATCATGCGGATAATTCAGTCTGTGCCTTTTTTAAAAAGGATCTTAACGAGTCCAGTTATTCAGTATCATATTTTTCTTTGGCATAGGGTGTCCAGTTTGTATAAATGTTTCACTTTCTTCTTTGTAATCCTTATCATATTTCACAATAGATGTTTTTCCCTAGCAATGTGAGTATAGTGTCTGCTAGACTTTGAGACGGATTTAGTTTTGGCACTTACATGACACACACTACTGGCAGCCATTTGGAGCAGGAAATCCCATATAGCCCCTCAATCTCTGAAAAAAAAAAAATCCTCCCTTGGCTTCAGTTTTCCCTTTAGTAAGAAGTCTGAGAATGGCTTTTAAGAGTGCTGTCCCTGCAGCCCTTTTTGCCTTGGTAGCCCCTCTCGGGTGTTAGCTACAGCCCTGAGCTGTTTGAGAGCCACGTCTGGTGCAGTGACATGAAGAGACTTTGCCAGCCCTTCTCTTCGGCACTTAAAGCAGAAAACTTTGAGCACTTCCTGGCACTAGGCAATTCCTTGGAGCACTTACACACACATGAGCAGAACTGTACTCGGAGCTGCAGGGAAGACCCAGGTGACCAACTCTGTTGGTCACTCAGATGGGAGATGTAGTAGGCTAGGGAGAAGCGACTGTAGCACCCCAAGAAAGTTATCCCTTCATATTGCCCTATAAACAACTGAGCTTCAAAGATAGCACTCCTGAGCATCATGCCTAGACCAGGTTTATCCAGAGGTCACTTTGCAGCCACTGCAGCACAAAGCAACTAGATTTGGTATCAATTCAAAATAGATATAACCAGGCCATTTAAGGCCTGCAAAAATTTTTAACAAGCCTTGAGAACACAGTACCACATCAAGTTCAAAACATAGCGAGATACTTACTTTTAAAAAACAATAAAATGATACTTATTTATGTAGGAATACCAGAGAGGTCATTTCTGCATATGCAATTCTGAAGTAAGGATCAAGTGCAACTTGCTCCATTACTCCTTTACATACACTCTACAGATATCTCTGCAAATCTGTTCTGCAAAATACTGTGCAAATAACACATCCGTAGGATCAATAGAAAGCTGCATACCCTTAAGGAATGCAGCATAAGCTTAAGGTGTTGCATGCAAATTATAACCAGTCCTCAAAAGTGGGACACCAGAACAAATGAAAATGATACATAGGTGTATACCAATGCAAGACACCATTAGTAAATTCTGCAAAATCAGTTAGCAAGTAAGGCGCCTGCCAGACTAGGTGTTTAACTGCTCCCTTGCACAAAACATATCTCTATCAAACATGAGAAGCTGCAATAGTTTCTTACACAGTCATGCACTTACTCAAGCACTGCCAGAAAGCACCACTAGCCTGATACCCAGAGAGCAGTGCCAATGAAGAGCTATCAAGTTGTTTTTACACTGTTTGGTTCCCTGGGACAATCCCGTGTTCCTAAGTTTGGGAGAAGCTTTACAGCTACTTAACAAAGTAACTTAAGTAACCTAGTATAGGGACACAACAGCTCTCGGGCAGAAAGGAGGCTTTTTAAAAAAAAAAAAAAAAAACAATCTTCCCACTTCCCTTCAGCTCACACCATGCTGCAAGACATCCCTGTTGACCAGGGTCTTCATCCTCAAACACATAGAGATTACAGGTTGCCTTGCGCGGTCCGTTGGCTTATACTCTTCAGCATGCTTCTCCATTGCTTCTCAGAGAAAGGTACCCTACCAAAGAATGGCCCTCAACATTACCAGCATCATCAAAACCTGGCCTTCAAGTAAGCTAAGAGAAGGAAATGACAGGTACGCCTGCCCAAACACAGAGCAAGAATCTGGCCACAGTAAGAGCCTTGGCCCAGCTGTGGTAGGTGAAGAGCTATGGATTTTGAAAGTGAGAACAAGGAATTCACTCATGTGAATTGCAAGACATTGCACTCATGTGACTGTACAAGTAATTCCACCAAAAGCGTTACACATCTTCAAGGAGCTCTTCCTCCACTCCTGTGGTTGCCCATGTCTTCAGTCAAGGTGAAGGCAGTGAAAGTGGACTCCAACTTTTCAACTAACAGAGGGCAAGGAAGCAAGTATTTACAGACCTGTTCACCCAGACCCTTGATTTTCTGATACAAATTGTGAATAAATATGTGCTCCTAGTTACTCCCCAGGAAAAGAAACCTAAATATTGAAATACAAATAGCATAAGATATATACATTTGATGCAATGAAAAAATGCAGCCGATAGGAAGACCAAGACATTAACTGAGAATTAGATTTACTAAAAATGGTCTTTGAGGATTAAATGGCCCACATAAATTATCCAGATACCTTTGCAGACACTCTTAATAGTTCAATTTCTAGCAGCTAACAGGCTCAAAGCAAAGTTAACATCATAGCCACAGGTGATAGGTCTAAGACTCAACCACGCCAACATGAGCTCAGTGTTTTAAAATTATTTGCTCTTTTGCTTTGTCCTTGATATTAAGGAAGGCCTTTTGTATTAATTAAGGAAATTGAAGAGTGTAAGGTTTAGCAACTAATACTTATTAGTAAGTTTAATAACTAATACTTATTAGTTGCTAAACCTTACACTCTTCAACTTCATTAATCCATAGAAGAACCTGTTACCGCTCTAGTGTTGCAAATTTACCAAATAAAATACCCAGTTGTGTGATTAATTAGGCCAATGTTTGTTGATTGGAGTTTGAAGTCCTTTTCAAAAAGGACATTATTTTAAAGTGACAAAGATGTCTAGGAACAGAAATTAAATATCTTATCTTTTTCTGTGAAGTCCAAGTAACTTAAGAGACTTATAAGGAAGTAAAACCAAAACATTTGGCAGTGACAATGCAGACATTCACATCTGCATTTCAGACGTCATAAAGTAGAGTCTCCCTTGTTACTTTTATGAAGTTTATTTTGCCTCAAGAACACCATCAAGTGAATTTTCCCACCCAGGAGAAATCCACCGAATAATCTGAAATACTATACAAGTAAGGCTCCTAATTCTGAGCTCAGAGACATTGCTTTGACAGTCATGAGGTTAGTCCCCAGCAGGGCTGCAGGGGGAATGAGGCACCTTTTTCATATCTGGTATTTGGACAAGAAGGTAACCAGACAGTGTGGCAGGATTTAAAAGCAGAACTAAGCAGCATCATGAACAGGTGCTCCAGCAGCCTTATCAAGAACTCACAACAAACAGTAGATTGGATTTTAGCTTAATTATTACCAAAGATTAACTTAGGTTCAGGCAGATAACATTTTAATATTTTAACAAAGACTGTAGGAACATGAGCCCTCCATAAAAGGAAACTGTTTAGAATTCAAGCAGTTAAGGATGTAGAAACGATTAGATAAATCAATCCAGGTCTCAGCCTCCAAGATACTAGTACAATTAGATACCAAATACAGATGCCTAAGAAAACTTGAAAGGTGATAAAAATGCTGGGCTTTAAAGAAGGAGAATACAATGTCTACCACTCTTTCTGCAGCTCAAAGACTTCAGCAATATAATTAAGAAATAAACCTGTACAGGATTCAGCAAGACCAGCACAGTCAAACTCAGCCAGTTGGGAACAAAGCTGTGCAAACTGCTGCTGAGGCACTCCAGGAAGGGGATCCATTCTAATTTTTTGCATCAGTGTGAGGAAAATGGCATTTGAAGTCTGTAAGCAAAAAACACACAACTTGCCAAATTAACGTTTGACATAGTTGTCCATCAGGACCAATAAGAACAGTGGTAGAGACAGATTATTTAAACATGCTGAAGTGATTTTTTCAAGAAATACCAAGCAGGTTTTCATACGATACTTCCACAGATTTTAATATACTTGAAAACAGACATTTCAGTTTTAATTTTTTAATTTTACCATAAAAAGGCAAAATAAACTCTTTTGCTATAATGTTATAGCTTTTAATATTCCTGAGCTGCATTTTAGAAGCAAAAGTATTTTTTATTGATTTAACAAGACATACTGCAGCCTTACTTTCCAATACTCCAAGTAAAAATAATTTAGCAAGAAGGCCCCTTTCAAAAGGTAATTGCTAGCTTTGTATGTACCTGTGACTCTCTGCCATCTGAAGTAATTAGAAAGCCAAATATGTTAAGAAAATAACAGAATAATTCATTTCAACCATTTTACCACTTCTTATTTCACACATCATGTGGCTTTCTTGCATGGAAATAATTATTATATAAATGGCATTACATTCCAGAATAATCTGGACCACAAAGTTTGGCATCAGACAGATAAATGAAAGAATCATACCAGTTTAAAAGATATCCTGTGCATCTTCATAGTCAACTTTAAGAATTACACAAAAGTACAGCTCACGAACTCAATCAGCAAAATCTCTATTTTGTTGCATGTGATTTCTCTGAGCGCACCAGAAAGCATCCTGTGTGTATGTAGTAGCTTGTCATGCCTGGAGTTCCATAACTGCCACCATGTATCTCCTGATTCCAATTAGGTGATAAAGAGATGAAAAACTAAATGAACTAAAGAAAAAGATTTTAGAAATTGAAAACGAAGAAAACAGGTCAGCTTTTAGCACTACAGAACTCAATCACACACAGATGGCTATACCTACGTTATGGGAAAAAAATAGAAAGAGACAAGAAAGCACAAAGAATCTTCAGCAAAATCAGGCATCTATTTTCTTGGTTTCATGAACTAGAGGAAAGTAAGACACTGGCTGAAACAAATGTTTTCTATAGTAGTCAAACCAATGAGGTCTGGTTTACATCTTTCTGGTCCTTAAGTCTAACCACAGCCTTTCCAAACAGCCAAGGCCTTTACTACCCACTCCAGGGATTCCTTTGCTCACTCAGCAATCAACTCCGGTATCTGCGTTTCTTGCTCATGCTTCGGCGACTGCGACTTCTTTCTCTTCTGTCCCTTCTGCGTTCCCTACTGCGAGATCTTCTGTAACGGGAACGCCTAGGGCTTACGCTTCTTCGGCGAGGGCTATAGCTTCGGCGAGGACTGTAACTTCTGCTAGAGTGTCTATAATACCTCCTTTCCTTCCTGCGCTTTTCATCCTCATAACTTACATCTCTTCTGTGCCTGCTCCTCTCTCTTCTACCCTTACTCTCATCAGTGTTCACGCTGCTACATGAACGGCTCTTCTTCCTCCGCGACTCTGTGCTCCGTTTGCTCTGCTCACGGTGTGAGTCCTTCCTGCAGGGATTCTGGTTGTAGCCAGAGATGCTCTTCTGCTGCCGGTTACTGGCAGGAACACAGGAGAGCACTCCTGAACTTCTTTTCTCCGAACACCTCTCGGACTCTGTGGTGTGAAGTTTCTGGCCTTCTTTGACATGACCTCTGTCATCAACGTTGCCATTCAAGTACTTGCATTGAGTATTTACACTCTCGGGGGATACTGCTTTTCTCTGACAGCCTGGAGCTGGCTTCCCTTCAACAGCTTGTCCCGAGGTAGAAGTGATGCAGCTGGACGACACAGTGTGGGGAACAGCACCAGCAGTTTTTAGCATACCAGACTGCGATGCTTCTGTTTCCTCATTGTTTTGAAGAGCTGCATCCATTTTCTTGCTCAGAAGATTGTTTAGTAGTTTCTCTCTAAGCTCCTTCTCTTTCCTCTGCAGTCCCAGTGCTCTCTCTTTTTCCTCTTCCACACGTCTAAGCTCGGCCTCCTGTAGTTTTCGTCTCTCCTCCAACTGCTGAAGACGGATCTTTTCTTCATTTTGTTCCTGTTCCAAAAGCTTTACCGTCTGAAAGACAGTCAAAAGGAAGATCAGAATAAATAAGCCTTTGTAAACTTACTGTTTCTTCCACAGCTGTACCAACAGTAATCTACCAAGAAAATAAAATCCTGCTTAAAAAGCTTAAGAGTCAAAATAAAAGCATCCCCTTGCTCTCCAAGGAAAAAAAATGAACACTCTAACACAAAACAGCAGTAGGATGAAACATTAATTCACAATCTCTTTTAAGTGTTAAATTCTCTCACAGTTTCACAATACAAAGATTAGGAGCCGTAAGCTTTATCTGACAAGTATAACAGATAAGCTAGAACACGTGTCATCAAAGTACTGAATACATTTCTCAACACTTTTAGATTTAAGATTTTAGTCAAATTTAGAACATTATATTCTCTTAAAGCTCAGCAATCTGTGATTCACAGACTACTTTACAGTGTGATCTTAGAAAGTAACAATTCAACACATGCATATCATATAGAAATTGGTTTTCATTTTGTTAACCACTTTCTAAAGTCCTGATGCTAAAAAAAAAAAAAATTAATCTGTCCCTGTAAAACTGGCTCAGTGCAATACTCAAAATTATTGTTAATGAAACACAAGACTTTTATCAAACAGCTACAGAATATTTCTCTCCTCTCCCTGCATACAACCAAGCATACAGCACCATGAGCTTGAACTCAAAACTATATCTGAGATATACTGGCATGCAGGATTAATTCTCAATAAAAATTAAAGCTGAGGCTTTGAAGGGTAATTTAGAAGTCTGTGTGATCAAGGAATATAGCTATCTTTTGCTATCACCTTCCACATTACTACAGAAAATACCTGACATGCATTACACTACCCTAATATGACTTGGAAGTCACAAGCAAATTATTCTTAAGTGATAACTAACATCAGTTCCAGTAGAGAAAAAGGATTGTAACATTCAGAGCCTTAGCTGTCAGTATTTCTTGTAGAGAAAAGTGTATGTTTTGCATATTTTGAAGCATCAACTAATGAAACTTCATTCTATTTGGAAAGAGCAGTTAACGGAACTGCTGAAGGCCACAAGGAAAATAGTATCAAAACTTATTTTAGGAATTGGGAGTTTCATATCTTAACCTCTGTGTCCAATTCACTTTATCATGTTTACACATTCTTATTCTGGTCTTAAGAACAATCCTGACAATTAGTTTACGTGCTGAAAAACGTTATTCAGGACTATAGGTTCAAATTCACTCTTCACTTGGTGTATTTATGCATCTTTTACAAACGGACAAATACTGTTTCATTGTAGAGCTTTGAATTTTTGGTCTAAGGAATAGCAATTAGAAGGTACTAAATCTGCTCTTTAATGAATAGCACTCTCCCTGCTCCTCCCCCAAGTCAGTAAAGGCTTTGTTCTGTGGGGACTTCATTAGCTTCTGAAATAAATATTGAAATTACCTTTGCCCTGCTTAGCAGTTCGGCAATTAGTCTAATGGACTGCAGATTTCTCTGTGCTAACAGGAGCTTCCTTTCTTCCAGCTTGATCTTCTCCTGCAGTTTTTTCTGCTCTTCAGCTTGTATTTTTTCAAGTTGCTTTTTGTTTCTTCTAACTTCACGATCTTTCTGTTTCTGTTCCCTCTTGCGCAACTTTTCTTCTCTTTTTTTCTCCTTCTCATACTCTTCAAGCTCTCTTTGCTTCCTTAAAAAGGGAAGAGATTAATATTTTTACCTTTTTAACAACTACATATGAGATTGAAATAAAAATTGTCAGTCTGACAATATTTAACAAGTACTCAACTCAAACATGAAACACGGCTAAAAAAACCCCAGAAAAACAAAAAAACAAAAACACCTTTTTTTCCCTCCAGGCGATTAGACCACAGTGATGCATTGGCAGCTGGGGAATCAATCATCAAGGGGATAATTAAAAACGAAGTTAACCAACAGGTGTGGTGTTGTTCATTTCAGTCAGTAAGACAAAAGGGGAGCTTAAGCAAAAGAGCAAGTTTTTTTTAAGGTCAAGGGTAGAATGATACAAATCCTAATAATATTCAGTCCTAACAATAATGCAGTTGAAGATTTCTAACTGAACATAAGGACAGTGATAATCTAAATAACATTATTGAGAAAATAATTTTGCTTCAATATGAAGGTTAACATCACATTTTCTAGAAACGTTTAATATCTAAAAACTAAGCAATGAGAATTTGCACATATCAGGGCAACTGAACACCATACAACTTGAAACAATTTGCTCCATTCAAATTTATGTTCTCAGCATCTGTCTTAAAACATCTGCACATTCACACATATTTTCTTAAAGTTATATTATAAAAAGTAATGAGCTTACATCCCACTTCTCTCCTAGAAAAACATCAATGTCACCAGCAAATAGGCTTTATTATAAGAACAGTCTAGTAGGTAACTTACTAGACTTAAGAGCTAAAAATCCAGTGCTAGCATTACTAAACTCACTTAAAAAAATGAATTAATCTATTATAATCATATCCTATTTTGCAGAAGCAATATGCTTGTAAGACTTGCATCACCAGGACAGTTAAGTTTGTTTTCTGTAACTTGTCAATAGCTAAGCCATATTGGCATGTGAATTAGCGAAGTACTGCAGTCACTAGCCAACAAAAATCCCCACAACCCTTTTATTTTTTATTGCGACTCGGAAGCAGAGGTAAGCAAGTGGCAATCTCATGATCTATTTGTCACATGGTAAGAAATAAGATTATGAATTATGAGCTTCTATATAGTGAAAAAAAACAACATTCTGATTACTCCCCCCCTTTTTTTTTCTTCACACTGCTTCCTGCAAAAATGGTGATATAAAAATGCAGATATTAGTCACTACCTTTAATAAGGCAAACTAAATGAGTTTTAAAACTGTTTGCAAATATCTTTTCCAAAATTACTCATTTTACTCTAACACTCAAAAGGCCACTAGGACAATGGGTCACCTTGCATGTGAACACAGAAAACAAGTCCACAGCTATTAGGTACAAGTGCATTTGTGAGAAAATATGTAGAAGAGATCACAAGTAATTTTTGAGAATTAAAAGTCTGACTTTTGATATTAAGTTTCATTAAAAGATTTCTGAATCAGAAAACAGATGATTTGGACTTTCTCTTTATTACACTGAAATTATACTTTCTTAAATTACATATATTTTTTACTAGGACAAACAAGATAAAGGGATCTATCTTCAAAGATGACTGTGACTTTCACTTATAAAGTAAAATTATGAAAGTTGATTGTGAACACTTGCTTATCTCACTGTTTCCAGATCTGCAATCTTTTCATTTCACCTAACACAAGACTACTATATCTAATAACTCAAATTAATATTGTCATCTTTATTTGCTTCCTACAATTAAGAGTTTGGTAATATGGGCTTTCAGAAAACCTTAATGATGACAGCTTAGTTTGAATAGAAAAGGCTCATATTACGAAGTCCGTCCTTATGTATTTATGACAACATTAAGAAAGTATGCTTTATTATAAAAAAAACCTTCAAATAGTAGTAAGCAATAATTACCTTTCTTCTTCCTTCTGTTTTTCCTCAGCTTCTTTCTCTTTACGTTTTTGTTCTTCCCTCTGTTGTTCAAGCTCTTGAAGCTTTTGCCTTTCAAGCTGGCGCTTCTTGATTGATGCGTCACTCAGGTGCTTTGTTGAATCAAAAGAAACCTTTATAAAGAAAAATTCAAACTCATGTTTAGTTGACATAAACAAACAGAAATAAAAGCAGTACAACGACCATATCTTTATCTAATAGAAAGGTATTCAAGCCACAGGACAGGACATTGTACCATCAGAAATGGAAGCTGGGCCTTCCAGGACTAACGGTGTTCCCTGGCCCAGTTTGGCCACACACCAGACCACAGCATCCAGCTCAATCCCTGTGCCCTGGTTCCCCATACTAGATACAGGTACCACCTATGTGCAGGCAGGTAGGGATACTTAGGCCCACAGGATCCAAATCAGTGGAAGATATGAACTACGGGCTGCAGCACTGAGAGTACATACTCTACAGTTTAATTAACTCAGACTGTACCCTAACGGGTGTTCCACTAACAGGTAAAAGGACCAGCAGAAACAGCAGTTGGAAGGGTCACATGGCACTGTAACCTCGTATGAAGGAGATCTGTCCTGACAGTGTTGTCACAAACATTTCCAAATCAATTCCCAGGGCAGCTGCCAAGAAGACATTCCTCCTCCTGCACAGGCAAACTCAGCTGGGGAACCCTGATCCAGTGCATGCAAGTGACAGTCTAAATTTTACATCCTCTTGAAAATAAGAAAGTTGAGGCCTAAAGAGTTTCTATGCTCCAAGTGACAAGCTTTGTAGCAAGATAAAAGATTATACTATTTGCTTATACTTATTAATGCAAAATTTATAATTTTGTATGTTATAATAACATAAAACATAATATAAAAAGTATTTACATGTTAACATAGTACAAAAAAAATAGTCAAACTTTTTCCTGAAAAACACTTCCTGATTTCTGATTTGATGAATGACTACTAAGCCCCCTGAAATAAGTAAGCAAACATTTCACTCAACTGATACGTAACTGGGTGGACAATCTCCAAGCATGTGAGAGCAAGTCTTCTTTAGGCCATACTTTCATAGACATTACATCAGAAGAGACCGTGTTGTCCTCTCCTGTCATAGTTCTGTTTTCTAAGACAATGGGATTACATAAAAAAGAGAAGATCTGGAGACCTAGGTATAGAAGTATTATGAATTCAACATACTGGAGTCACAGGAAACTGCTACACTTCAATATGTAATTTCGGTTTTTGTTTTCTTCACAAGAAGCAGAGCCATCATGATTAATGGTGTCTCCTACAAGCCTTAGACACTACAGGCTACTAAATGTGACTATGTTGACAAGTGTCTGGTAGACATCAATGCCAACACAGAAGGCTGTGATTTTCTCACCCAGAGCTTCCACTTGTGGTGTGCACAAGAGAAAAACCCACTTCAGTCAGCCTTTTGGCAAAACATGCCTGACCTTGTCCAGAATTAAAGTTTTTAGTGAAATGACAATATTGACAGATACATATTAGTTTTCAAAACCCACTAATCACATAATTTAACAAGTCACGTTCATATATTTGGTCCCCTCACTAAGTAAAACACTCCCATAACAACAACAACAAAACCTCAGCCCACCCATTTTATGTCTAACAGAACATATTTTTCTTTTTTCTATTTCTTTTTAGCATTTTATTATGGCTGTTCCACGGGACCTGAGCTGTACTTGTTCTTTAACATGGGTTATCACGCAAGAGTCTGCAGTTCTCACCTTTATATTGCAAGCTACTGCTTTGCCATCATCGCCTTTGAACATCAGCTTCATCCCTCGCAGGGCGTTCATAGCCTTAATGAAACCCGCATACTCCCCGTACTGAACGTAAGCCTCAAAGTTTAAGTGGCCTCCAAAACTGAACGTGTGAAAATTTCTGCCAGTCATTTCTTCCCTATAAGGGTCCAGCATAGGTATGTCCACATTACGTATCTCTCCGAATTTGCTGAAGACTTTTATAAGAATTTCTTCGCTGGGCTTTTCTGAGCCAGAATCCTTCGCTGCAAACCACTTGCAAGGTAAGCCCTCCAAGTGAATAGTGTCTGGTCTTTCCCCTGGCAAAGTTTCGTTCATATCTTTTGCATCACGAAAGAAGGAGTCCCAGTCATGTCTGGTAGGAAAGTCAATCTTATACTCTGCGGCACGTACTTTTAAAATATCAGAGAAACCACTCAGTTTTATTGTTTTGCCATCAAGGCACGCCAGAAAAGACTTCACCAAACTTTTGTTTTCTACCTCTCCTTCAAAGCGGATGAAATCCATTGTGCTTTTAGAAATCCGCAGAGTGGAAAACTGGTGCGTTTGCACCATCCCTTTTAGTCTTTCCATCACTTCCCAGTTTGAAATGGATTTTCCTGGTTGTTTCAGCTGCGGAAGTGCCACGCTGATGGTCATTTTTGTAATGGGCTTGAGGTACAACCCACATGGAGCACAGAGCTCTACAGCTTCCGATGTATCATGAACTATCGTTGCAGCAGCCATAACACAGAAAAAGCATAGGGTCAAAAGAATAAAGATGCAAAAATTAAGCTGCAGGCCATAAAGTGACAAATAAAACAGCACTCATCCATAAAGAATTGAATTCCCTGGATGCTTAACCATTACCGAGTAAAAGCAATGCCTCCTGAAATAAAAGGCAAGCAGCGAGTTAAAACTGGGGAACACGAGCATCTTAAGTTACTTTATAACCATCTGAGCTGATCAGTAATTAAATCTCAGTAGGGCCTCAAGAAAAACAAAGCAATAAAAAGCCCCAGAAGCTGAGGAGAGTCTAGGAACGCGTGGGGCTGGCAGGCGGCGGCTCAGAAGCAGCTCCCTCTTCGCAGGAGGCCGGCGCGGCAGGGACGATGTCAAACGGCCTCGCAGCCCGCCCAGACCCGCGGGCTCTCGGTGCTCCGCACAGCACAGGGTCTCGCCAGGGACCTGCGGGGAGAGAAGGCACCGCTTACTCCAGCCCATCCCACCTTACTCCGGGTGATTTCACAGGCCCCGCTGCGCCGTGAGGCCCGGGGCCCTCCAGGACCCGCT
>JAWLRI010000144.1:2018958-2056013 GCA_034781795.1 Crypturellus tataupa
CGGCAGCGGCGCCAACCTCCGCGCGGTGGCTCAGGCCGTGGCGCGGCGCCGCGGCACCAAGGTGAGCGCCCCGCGCGGCCTCGTGTCAACCGACCCATCCGTGGCCGTGGTGGCCGCAAGGAGGCGGTGTGCCCGGCGACACGATGCCCCGCGCCCTGCCAGGTGCTGACTGTGGACGCCCGGAACCACGGCAGCAGCCCGCACAGCCCACTCATGAGCTACGAGGCGATGAGTCTGGACGTGCAGCACCTGCTGGCCCGCCTGGGCCTCACCAAGTGCGTCCTGCTGGGGCACAGCATGGGCGGCAAGACCGCCATGGCGCTGGCACTGCAGCGGGTGGGTGCTGGGGCCGCTGCGCGGGGAGGAGGGGGCCATGGCCCCCTGCGGCTGCCCAGAGCGGGGCCGGGAGGCCTCCGGCCGCTCCGAGCTGCCCTGCTCGTGTCCCCAGCCGGAGCTGGTGGAGCGCCTCATCTCCGTGGACATCAGTCCCAGCACAACCTCCTCCATCTCTGAATTCTCTGCCTACGTCTCCGCCATGAAGTCGGTGCGGATCCCCGACGGGCTGGCGCGCTCCGCAGCACGCCGGCTGGCTGACGAGCAGCTGAGCCCCGTTGTCCAGGTCGGAGGGTCCTCTGCTTGGGTGCGATCTTGTCCCTGGGACCAGAGCTCACGGCTGCCCACTCACCGGCCCTGCGGGTCGGCAGGCCTGTGCTGGTGTTGGGGTGGGACAGAGGCACGGCACACACCCGAGGGGAGGATGGAGGGCGCTGGGACATCTCGAGGGCTTGTCGCCCCTACTGAAGAGCCTGCACTGACCTGTTCCGCTTCCTGTGGCAGCTGGCAGAGCTGAGGCAGTTCCTTCTCACCAACCTGGTGGAGGTGGAGGGCCGCTATGACTGGCGGGTAAACCTGGAGGCCATTTCCCATCACTTGTCAGATATCATGAACTTCCCTGTCTTCCACAAGCCGTACCCAGGCCCCACGCTTTTCCTGGGAGGATCCAACTCGCCCTATATCAGGTGAGTCTGGAGAGGGGCCTGTCGGAGGCTGCGGTCTGATCTCCGCACTCTGCTCCTGCAGCTGCCAAGGGTGGGAGGATGCTCCAGAGATGGGAAAGGTCCTAAAAGGATCTCTATGCCTCCAGTGACTCGTGCCCCCAACACCCAAAGGGCAAAGGAGGGTTGGGGGGAGTCCTGGCCTTCTTTTCCAGGGAAGGGAGTTGTGGTCAGACCTGAGATCCCCCCCACTTGGGGTGGAAGACACCTGGACAGACTCTGCTCATGCTTCCTGTGGTGTGTTCCCTTGTCCTTCAGCCCCAAGGACTATCCAGAGATCCGACGCCTCTTCCCAAAGGCAGATATCCAGTTCATTGAAGGTGCCGGCCACATAGTCCATCAAGATAAGTTTGAAGAATTCATGACCGCCGTCCTCAATTTCCTGCCACCACCGTAGAGCTGGAGTGTCCAGTTTCTCTGAGCACCACATGGGACCCGGGGAGCTCTGGGAGGGCAGTGAGCCCTCCAGGGCAGTGTGAGAAGAACCTCCCAGCCCATCGGTCCCTTTGTAGTGTGGTGCTGCCTGCAGAGCCATGTCCCACAGCAGCGCAGACAGAGGTGGGGCTGAGTTGCCCCCCTTGCCCAGCCCTGGCCTGTGAGGGTGCAATGTCACCAGCCCAGGAGACTGTTCTAGAGTGTGCAGTGCTGGGGCCGCACTCGAGCATCTCAGCTGTTATAAGGGAACCCGAGAGCCCTTGGGGAGCTACTCAGATCTGTTGGGGCAGCTCTATCCCCTCTCGTTGGGCTCACGGAGTTTTCCTGTTTCTGGAGCCCCAGTTGCAGAGCTGCCTGTGGCTGTGCGGAACTTGCAATAAAGCTGCATCAAAGCTGAGGCAGAAGCCAGTCTGAATGTGCCACGGAGGCTGAGCAAGGTGCTGGCGGGCGCAGGAAACGGGGCCTTGCTTACCCGAGGGGACACTCGTGGGATGCTAGAGATGCCCTGGCCCATAACACACCACACTCTGGGAGCATCACACGCAGGATGCAAGTGTACAGATCTTTCCTGGCTCCTAGAGGGAAACACATCCTTCCTCTGAGGCAACCCTTCCTGTGAGAGAGGGTAGGACGGAGGGACCCCCTCTGCCCGAGGATCGCAGCCCCGCGCTGCTGCCGTGCTGTGTTCACCTTTCACAGGGGCCACGGTGACATCCTGGGGGAAGCCTGCGCTCCTGGCGTCCCCCGCGCGTGCTGGACATGGCTCGGCCCTAGCCAGGGGGCCGTTGCCCTGTGTGCTGCTGAGCAAGGCACAGGGAGGACTGCGGGGCAGGAAAGAGGCCTCTGGAGCAGGGGAATGTTTAGAGACCGCCAGGGGCTGTTGGAAGGAGAAAGCAGCTGGAACGCGGACAACCAACCCACTGCTTTGAGCTTCGGGCCCGTGCTCGGAAATCCTCTGGGGCAGGTTTGCCAAAATCAGCTGCGTGGGCAGGACATAAGGGCCTTTTACATAACCCTGCAGTGAGAGCAAACAGAGCAGACTCAGCCCAAGGGGATGTGGCCCAAAGGCTGGAAATGCAGAGGGAAGGGAGGGCAAGAGACATCTCTGCTGTCCTCTGAGGTGGAACGGACAAACTAACACAGAGCTTTGGGAAGGGACCCTGCTGTCTCCTCTGGCCGCTCTGCACTTGGATGAATTGGGAGGAAATGGACAAAATAGGGCCATGTTGCCCTGCGAGCAGCACGCTGGGGACGTAGGCAGGCGCTGAGCAGTGTGTGTGTGCCTGCGTCCCCGGCACCTGGGAGCATCCGCTTGTCCCCAAACGCGGGCATCTCCTCCGAGCTGCTGCGGCGCCTCCTGCCCAGCAGCGCTAGCTGCCAGCTGGGGTGATCACCGACCCCCTGAGGGGCACAGGAGAGGTGCAATCTGCTGTGAAAAATCTCTTTATCAAACAAAAGGTAAATTTGGAGACATGGAGGAAGTGGCACTGGGGCTGAGGGTTAGTACCTGTCATGACTGGGAACGTGCTTGCGCTGGGAGCTCTTTTTGGGAATGGTTAAGAGATATTAAAGCAGCTTTGCATTTAATATCCTGGTGCCAGGGTCTTTGCTGTTCTCTGACAGAGTGTGCTCTGGTCAGGGTTACTTAGGAACCACGAAAAGGAAGCAAGGAGGCCAAGGACAATTTTATTTTAAGGATATTCCTGTCATTTAGCAAAAGGGGACAACATTATTTAGTTCGGCAATTTGTTGTGCTTCTGTAAAGAACGCAGACTTTTCTGTGTGTTGCTTTGCTGGAGGCAGAACTTTACAGATATGAAGCTGGTTTTGGCCTTTCCTCTAGCCCCTTCTCTAACAAAGTGCATTTTCCTGGA
Source organism: Crypturellus tataupa (assembly GCA_034781795.1). Lineage (NCBI taxonomy): Eukaryota > Metazoa > Chordata > Aves > Tinamiformes > Tinamidae > Crypturellus > Crypturellus tataupa. The sequence continues at coordinate 2,022,323 of JAWLRI010000144.1, forward strand.
GCAGAGCTGTGTTCACCTTGAGCAAACATCTTCCACTCTGTTACCACCAAATTCAACCACTTCCTCTCTGTGCAGGTCTCTCTTTTTTTGCCTGTTAAGAAAATAAGAGAAACTGCTGAGTTACAGGATCCTGAAACCCTTCCCTGAGCACCTCTCTTCTAGACATGCAGCTTAGAGACGGAGAGGGCCAGGCCCCTGCAGGCAAACTGCCCTTGCTACAAGCCCCATAGAAGGCAGCAGAGCCGTATGCTTTGCAACCCAGCAGTGCGGAGGAACCCAAGGGTCAGGTTCCACGCGCAGACAAATGGCTTCTGCACACGTGTTGGGTAGAGATAACTCACCCCCAGAAGGAGATTAGCAGCCTGGGAAAAGGTAGAACTTTTTGATCAGAGTAGTTCGTTCTTCTGCTGGCAACTGCTGAGGGAACTTGTCGAAGGAAGATTGGACCTGAGGCAAGAGAGACAGTGGGGTAAATGAGAGGAAAATGAGAGCAGCTCCAGTGTCTGGTGATGGGAGAGATGCAGCAGGCCGCACCGACATGCCAAGCCTTGCGTGCCCACCATGTGGCAGGCTGCACTGTGCTGCTCATCAGGCTGCGCTGCGCTGCACACCAGGCTGCTGCTGTGCTGCAAGCCAGGCTGTGCTGCACACCAGGCTGCTGCTGTGCTGCACACCAGGCTGTGCTGCTCATCAGGCTGCTGCTGTGCTGCTCACCAAGCTGTGCTGCACGCCAGACTGCTGCTGCACTGCATATCAGGCTACTGCTGTGTTGCTCATCAGGCTGCTGCTGCACTGCACATCACAGCAGGGTTTGTGACCATCAGCAAGGCTGTGCCTGCCGGCGCACATACCTAACAACAACGTCCCACCTTTCGGAAGATCTCACGCAAGTGGTTGTTATGGGCACAGTTTCTAAATTGCTTTATCAGGTGCTGGATGAAAACGGAGCCATGGAGGGCGGATCTCCAGGCGACAGTATCTGAGGAGAGAGAAGGCATTAAGTGTCCCAGCGTGGTACCTCCCACCGCAGCGGGGGCCAGCGTTGAGGTGGGGGCAGAGGCTTCACCTTGCTCCGAGCACCAGGTGGCTCAGAGCTCCGGCCAAGGCTGGGACTGTGAGAAGGAAGGGGGGTTGCTTGTGCTGAGGCAGTCCCAGCTGAGGGGAAGCTGCTGCCATGAGCACTGCTGCTGCAGCAGCTCTGGATGGGACATGGGCTATGGGAGCAGAACCTTCTCTGACATCGTTAGGGTTAGTTCCTGTGACCCATAGGCGGAAGGATGGCAAAGGATAGCTTGGAGGATCCTAAGGAGGCTAGATGTGATGCGCAGTTTTCTCCACCCATTTCTCCATCCCTTGTTCCCACCCACATTCCTGCTGTGTGCCAGGTGCCCGGCTGGCAGGGCTTGGAGCTGAGGGGTGTATTCCTGCTCTGCCAACCACTCTGGTAAGATAAATCTGCTTGGGAAGAAGTCCAGGCAGAATCAATGGGGAGGTCCATGATGGGGGCAAGCAGGGAGGCCTGACACCTTTTCTCTATGGGGAGCACTGTGGTGGGAGGGTGCTGCAAGGCTTGTGGAAGAGCAGCTCTGAGCTAAGGCAGCATCAGGAGGGCCCAAAAGCCTGTATGTGGAGCGGCTGTCCCTGAGAAGGAACTGCGGGCATCCTGGAGCAGCTGTTAATACGGTGGTGCTGAGGGGACACTGCCCTCTCCAGCTGTCACTGCAGCAGGGTCTGAACAGCACGTGCCAGAGCACCACACAGGAGGGACACTCAGCTAGCATGCCCTGAGGAGGACGTATACGCAGGAGGTCTGTGGCTTGGGACAGGAACCACCATCCTCCCAACTTCTCCCCGCAGATGAAACCCATCTCAGGAACTGCTTACCAGGGGTGGACGAATATAAACAGGCAAAGTCGCTCTCCAGGTGGACCTTCCGGATTGTGTCACTTTCCAGCCCTACAGCGCTCCTGGGAGTCAAGCTGGCACCAGCCCTCCTGGGGCTGTCAGCGTCTCTCACCAGCACAGACCCATCTTTCTCTAGAGAGACAGGAACGCTTGTCAGCGCTGTGGCTGCCTGTTTACAAGGGCTCACATGCCCTGGAAGAGGCCAGCCTCCTCAGCACTCCCGTGCCCCTCACGTGGGACTCACCTCCACGGCAGGCCTGGATGATGAGCACCTTGGGCTTGCCCAGCAGCACCTGGCAGTGTTTGTTGTTGAAGGTCTCATAGATGGTGTCGAGGGAAAGGATGTCTGTGTTCCCATCTCTACTCTTGGTCCCACAGAGGCCAGCCCTGACCCCATGGGACATGAGCACTAGGAATGTGCTGTCGGAATTCCGGTGCTCCTTGCAATGGGCAAACTCCTTCAAGACGTTGGCCATCTCCTACAAGAAAGCAGGAGGTGGGAACATCAGTGACCTGCAGCTGGCTTGGCAGAGACCCTGTCACCAGCCCTGATCAAGAGCCACTGCCCTTGGGGACAGGGTTGTTCCTGCACTGTGACTGTCCTCCCAAGGATCTCCGCATCGCTCCTGGGCCGCGTGCTGGCTGCTTTGTGTGATACTTTACCTGGGAAGTTAAGTTGCGGTTGATTTCCACCTTGTAGTCCAGTTCTTCCAGCAGCTTTGTCATCCCCTCTACATCTTTTTCGGCCCCATGCCGCTTGTTCAAGTGCTCAAACTCAATGTTGCAGATGAGCAGGGCCCTGCGGGTTCGCATCTCCGCAGGCAGGTATAGGGGGTAGATCTGTAAGTAGGGAGAGAGGCCACGCTCAGCTGGGGCAGGGTGCAGAGTGGGGTTCTTGGGTCCCTCCTTGGGCCCCCACCTCTCTGTACCCGCATGGCTTCTCCCCAAAGCTGTCCCCTACGCCCCTGGCGGCCCCTGCCTGCTCATGCTCCCAGCTCTCCTCTCCTGCACCCGCTGCACCTGGTTTCCCTCTGCCTCGCAGATGCGCTGATACTCGCTCAGGGAGCACTGCTGGATCCGCTGCTGGCCCTGGGTGCTGGTGGGGAGCGCGGGGGTGACATCAGCCCCGAGGGAGGCCAGCTGTGTGTCGGGGGGCCCTGCAAGCACAAAGCACCGCAGTTACGCCACGGAGGGCTGCAGCAGGCGGGGATGGTCCCTGCACAAGCAGGGTGCGTGCGGGCGAGTGAGCTGAGCTCTGCCCCTCAGCAACGGCCCCCCCAGGGAGCCCCGTGTCTGCAGCACAGCACAAGGGACACAGATGTGTGGCACAAGGGACACAGTGCCGCAGTCCAGCAATGCTGGGGGCTCCCAACCACCCTGCCAGGGCCAGGCTTCCCTCTGGCACCCCCGGAAGTGGCAAGAGAAACCCCAGCGTGGCCAATGCCAGCACCTGGCAAATCCCAGCAGGAGGGCCCGGGACAGGCCGCCGCTCCGCAGCGCTCACCCGCGTCGGCATCCAGGCCCAGCTCTTCTGCCAAGTGGCCGTCGCGGTGTCTGAGGCTCTCGATGAGGACGCGGCTGGCGCGCGCGCCCTTCAGGCACACGCTGTCGATGAGGCAGCGGGCCTTGTCGGCGCGCAGCACGTGCGCGTCCCGCACCGTGTCCACCTCCTCGGCGCTCAGCACGCGCTGCTCCAGCAGGTCATCCAGGAGCCCCGCGATCACCGCCTTCCCCACGCGCTCCACGAAGGCCGTGCGCACCCCGCGCAGCCGCCCGTCTGCAGGGCAGCCCGTCAGCGCGGGCACCCGGTGTGCTCTGCCCCGGGGCCAGCCCTCCTCCCCAGCACCCGTCCCGGGGCTCCACAGAGCCCTCCCTCTGCCATCTCCCCACGCCGGTGCTCCTGCTCCCCTGCTTCGCGCCCCAGGATGCTCCTCCTTGCCCGTCTCCCACTCCGCTTGCCCCCTGCGCTCCATCCCCTCGCCCAGGAGCTGCTTCCCTCACCGCCCACCTCCCATTCCCCGCGCGACAGCAGGGAGATCCCCAAGCGCCCGCGTCCCCGGGGCTGTCCCTGCCCCAGGTCCCAGCCCGAAGGAGCAGCTTTCCTGCCCCGTCCTCCCCGCACGCCGTGGGCTGGCCAGGGCGAGCAGGTCCCGAGCGGGCCCGTCCCGCCCGCACTCACCAGCCATCGGCCCTCAGCGCCGCGGCTGGAAGCACCCGTCCGTCCATGAGGAAAAACGAAACCGAGTTAATGATTCTCACTTCCTGCCTCCCCGCACGGACCTCCTTCCCTGCAGCCCTACCAGCCCGCTCGGGCTGAGTGCCCAGCAGATGAGGCGGGCAGAGAGCTCCGCGGCGGCGGGACAGCGGCCGCAGCCGGCCCCGGTGGGGCTCAGGGGAGCGAAGGCGGCCCCAGGGCCGCGCAGGGCCCCGCGGCCCCTTTGCGCTCTTGGCCTGTTGCGCGGGGGCTGCCCCGGCGGGAGCCGCGCGGCTCTTCCCCTCCCCGGGCGGCTGCCCCGCCATCCGCCAGGCGCTGCTCGGCGCAGGGAAGCGCAGGGCGCCCTGGCGGCAAACCCGGCCCCTCGGAGCGGAGGACAAGCAGCCAACGGCGGCTAAATGGCGGGACACGGAGCGTGGCGCGGCGGCGCGAGGGGGCTTTAAGCTGTGCGGGGAAGAGCGTCTTTTATTGAGCGCGAGCGGGCGCCGAGGGACTCGAGGCATCTCCGGACGCGCTCTCGGTGCGGGGCTGCGCGCGGGAAACGGCGCGGGGAAACGGCGGGAGCTGCCCGGCGGGCGGGACCGAGCGCCGCGGGGGCCCCCGGGGGAGACACCGTCCGCCGAGGGAGGTGGCCTCGCGCCGGGCGTCTCCCAGGGCCTGCGCTTTGCTGGGCGAGCGACTCGAGGCCCGTGTCAGTAGCAGAGCCCACGCGTCGGCGAGGCACCGTTTGGTTGTACAGGCACAGGTGCCACTTTAAAATTGTTTAAGACGCCACAGGATACCCGAGCTTTACGTATTGGGCTAAAATGCATGCCATGAGTTATGAAAATAATTGTAAAAACGGTATGTGTGGGTCGCCGCCAGCCTGCAGCACCACCACGGGCAGCCTGAGCGTGAGCCCGCTCCGTGCTTGTCCGCTCTTCACCTCTGCCCAAAGTGGAAACGACGTGAGGGAGTCCCTATGCCAGCAGAACCTGACGTACAGGTTTATATACGATCTGGTGTTACAGACATGTCATTTTGCAGATAATATTGCACATCAAAGCTTCCCACTGCAGTTTTGCTGTCGGGAGCTGCTCACGCTTCACGGCGAGAGGGACGCAGAGGCTCCCGGCTCTGGTGGGGCAGCACGTACACGCTCAGGAGGAGCCCTGCCTCCTTTATCACCGCGCTCCGACTCCACCACCGCTTCCCAACCCCAGGCTCAACACCGGGACGCCCCGTGCGCCTCGGGCTCCTGCTGCACGTGAGTGCCTACCGCGCGCCGGTGTCCTGCCCGCGCGCCGGTCTCCGCACGGCGCCTCGGCCCTGCTGCCGCGGCCGGCGCGCCGGGCACGCGGTGCCACCTCGGACAAGCTCCCGCACACTGAGCAGCAGCGCTGCAGCCACCTGCGGCGGCGGCGGCGGCACACTGCGGTGACCGCGGCGTGGAAGTACCGACTCCGAGCAGCTCTGCTGGTGTCGCAACAGGAAACCACGGCCAAGCCAGAAGGCCTCGTGAGCCCACACCGGCGGGGTAGAGCTGTTGCTGTACATCGCGTGGGGGACCATGAGCCCTCCTCCAGCTTCTTCTATGGAAATGTTCATTCCATGGTTTAGGTAAGTATTTGTATAAAGAGGAAATCAGGAGCTGCGGCCACCGCAGAACGCTTTAATAGTATTACAAGAGCTGTGGGCGACAGGGAACAGTTGAAATATGCATAACTTTTAAAAGATATAAAAGATAAAATCATATAAGCACCAGTAGTGCCTCATGGCAAGGGTAGACTTTTTATTTGCACTGTTACAATTGGGTAGATATCTAAGTGGCTAAATGAAATGGCTCCCTTTAGGCTTCAGAGTGTACAAGTCAGTAAAGCAAGGGCATCACACATACCTGGAAGGGGATTCCCTCTCCCCAACTCTGACAAATATCTTATGCTACAGACCCCCCACAAATGTCCTGCGTGTCTAAAGCATGTGTCCTTTTTTTCAACTTCAACAGAAGGCAGGCAGGCAGATTTACATACAAATGTACTTACATTTACATACAAGTTTTGTCTCATTGTGTCTTTAAAAGTGACAACTACAACACTGACTCTCTTAAACGTTCACTAGAGGGCGTCCTTGTTATTTATTTATATATATTCATATATTCATAAGTATACATATAATGTATCTATGTATTCACAAGCACATTTAAATAGGCTATATACAGCAGATACTAAGTTTTGTATTCCTGTCTTAATACAGATTATTCTGTTTTTCTTGAAGAAGGATAGAGTTTTCCTTACTATGCATGGTTTTATCTGTATACTTGTTTCATTCTTCATTCTGCACTATGCTTTTGCCTTTGATGTTCACTTGTGACAATGAATGCATGAAATTATGTTAAATAAAATGCCAATCGAACTTTCATTCACACAGAATCACAGAATGGTTGAGGTTGGAAGATACCTCTAGGGATCATCTAGTCCAATCCCGCTGCTCCAGCAGGGACCTTCCATGTTTCTTGTCCTCTGAAAAAAAATACCTAAAAAAGAGCTTGTTTTATTTTGAAACTTAGCTGTATCTGTATAAGGATGATCTCAAGTGATCATCTAAATCTTCTTTACTGTATAAAGTCCAGAAATAATCCTAGTATGTTTCTTTTTTTTAGAAACAGCTACTGTATTTGCCACCCTTGGATTACTTACAGTGTAGTTTCTCATTTCATTTTTCTCTTGTAGAAAGGAAAACAGAATGATTCACTGTGCCATCAAACTGATTATGAATGGTAGCTGGAGGTGGATGCAGCAGCACAGTAGGCTTGGATTATTAGATTGCATAATCATTGAAGAGAAGTAAAAATGCAGTTTTCAGTCTTTAAATGACCTCTACCCACAAAACAAAGTTCAGCCCTGAGGTACTGAAGCCACTAAATAGGATTGGCATAGGAACACAAATAGAATGCACTGTTTTATTTTCTACATCAAGAAACATTCTTTCATTATCTCTGCTTTCTCTCTCTCTATGTATATATTCATCTAACTAGATTCCATGTGTCAGTAAAAAGTGTGAGTTTGATTGTCTGCCTTGGGAAGAATACATATGAAAGTAGTTATGTGCTAATAGGGGCAATTTAAACTAACTGGAGTTATCTGTCACTTCCTGTGACTGGTTTTCCACAGGCCTAATTGATGTATTTTATTTAAATAATTAGAATATGACAATATACAGAGACAATCTCCTTGTTTCTTGACTCATCTATAGGGAGGGAGTCTGTCCTGTAAGCACAGATCAGGAGGATCTAATGCAGAGCAGAAAAGTTTTGCTAAGTTATCTTGGTGCACTGTGCTTGCGGCCATCTCTATTATGCTTAATATAAATAACAAACAAACAAACAAAATCTACTTTTTGCTTTTGCCAAAAAGGAAGTAGCATCTGTGGGAGAACTGATTTGTGAGCTGGCTGCCTGAACTGTAGCATGCAGTGTGGCTGTGAAGTCATATTGTATTATGCTTGCTAGCAAGATTTATGCTTTAAAAAGTTCTAGTACCATGATGTCACATGCACTACTGATTATTTCACTCTTTACACAGGCACTCATGTGAGATGCTTTCAAATATTGTTATTTCAGATTTCCTTAGCTGTAACTTCAAATAAAATTCCAGATCAAAAAGATCTTATGTATTCAAGGTAAAATAGTGGGATTTAAGGTAAGCATTTTAAAATTATATATTTCCTACATAGTTACATCTTAATATCAATAATAAAAGAATATGATCATTTTATATGCACTTTTTAAGCCCCACATTTTTCTTAGCAATTCATGAACTGAAATGTGGAGCTATTGTTGCAGAAAATAGCAATGGTTAATACTGATAAACTTCCACAGTATCCATTTCTCCCTTGAGAAAGGAAGAATGACATAAGATCCAGCACCAGTGCATCTGGTGACACTCCAGATATTCTTGAAAACAGCCAAAATGAGATGCTCATGATTCTAAAAATAGGAATTTCTGAAATTCTTCAGTTCTTAACCAGATAATGTTTCCTTTGTAAGTTCAAAACTTTCAGTATGTTTCACCAGATCCTAAAAGACAGCAGACATTTCAATAAACTCAGATAGCTACAAATAACTAGAGAATCAATTCCATATTTTAGCAGCCATGCCTGTATGCAACTCTGCTGCCCAAAAAACACATTGACAGAAGTCAGGTGAATCAATGGCAGAAGGCTGTACTGTATTTTGTTGTTGTTGTTGTTCTTATTCCTTTTGCTCCAATCTATCCTTCTTCCTCATATTCCATAGTCTGATTGTGAAACCTGAAATTCTAAATAAAGGGAAGATGATCAAGCTAGATCACATTTGATTTAGTCATAACATTGTGTTTTTCATACTGACACATACTGTCTATATATCAGGATCAGCCGCCAGGGCTCTGCACATCTTAAGAAGTGACTTATAGTCAGTTGTGTCTACCAGATGGTGGCTTACACTAAGATTCAGTTTAAGACAGCTTCACAAAATGAAATAATCACGGGGTGGCCCAGAGCCCTGGAAAAGATCTATAAGTTTGACTCTGGCCCATAACATATATCTTTACACACATACATATATACATATAAACATATGTGTATATACACACACGTCCATATCTACATACATATATAAGAATTGTACCTGCAAAGCATATTTTTATTGTATGCGGGTAAGAATTGATCTGAAAATATTTTCCATAAACTCCCTCTGCAGTCAGTAAATATGTGGAAGTTTTTTGTAGGAAAAGCCCAAAGTGGCTAGATCAGCTGATACAATGCTAGGGGATGATGAACCACCATAGGGTGAATTTGTGAATACTCTCCTCCTTTTTGTTCCTTCATGTGTAAGTAGGTAAAGAGACCAGTTTAAAATGAGAAAAGTTCAGAACTGAACTATTCATTACATTGTGTAGGTATCACATATGACTAATAGGAGACCGCAGTCAACTTCCAGCCAGAGGTTTCCCCAAAAGGTTTGGACTGTGTGGACTTGAATGAGTAGATATTCAGGTACTATTGCTCAAACATATTTCAGTAAATGTGAGGCAGCATAAATTACATACACTTAAAATGTCTTCATCGACACAGATGTGTAGAAGACTCCTGGACAAGCTCTGATAATTCGTTTAAGGGTCACTATTCTATTGATAGGTTATTTCAGCAGTGTTGTCCTATGATAGCTATTTGATACAGTTTCCTAAGCTCTCCTCCTTTGGTTTTATCAACCGGAGCAGGCTGGTAAATGTTATGCTTGCAGTATGTTTCCAAGTTAGACAGTACTCAAAGTAGCACGGAAATTCACCATCAGAATATTAAATCTTTCAGAGACACGGATGCACATTTCTGTTCTAGGTTTTTGCATTTAGTCTCTGGGAAGAAATAAGTGACAACTTAGACTTCATATGATTTCATATAGAAATGAGAATGGACAGAGTTTAGGTGAAGCCAGTTACAATGTTCTTGCTGATTTTGCAAGACAATTGGATTTCTTGAGTGAAAATCCATACAAGCAACAATCTCTTTGCAAGTAGTCTCTTTCTAAGCAACTTACAGTGGTTAGGATAAACTAAACCAATAGTGATACGAGAAGTGCGAAAATCTATTTAGGTCAGATCTTGGGACTTGGTCTTGGGTCCTTCCTGGGGCTGTAATATAACAGATATGTTTTGGTCTGTGTAATGGTTGTATTTTATCATGAGAAGCCATTGTCATTGCTCTCTAAGAAGAGACTGCTGTGAGCACCTTCAAGAAATATGATGTACCTTTGACTGTCAAACAAAAAGCCTCAGAGGAATTTAGAAAATGCAGGCGGCCTTTCTCTAACCTACCTACTTCATCAGGGTCCTCGGTGTGCAAACAGTCCTTCACTGCCCTGACCAGCCTCACCTGGGACTCTTACCCATACACCTTCTGCCAATGGACTTGTGCTGTCCTGACTGCATTCCCGCACTGAGTTGACTTGATTTGTCACCTCATCCTATCTGATGATCACGACTGTCAAAGGATCCTGCCCTTGTCACTGACCAGTCCTTCTTGGGGTGCGGTAGGATGATACTTTGGTGGTGACGGTGCTACCCGGTTTGTGCTGTGAACACCTGTGGCTAATCTTGTCTCATGGAGATACCTTTATCTTGATCCTCCCTAACAGCTGACTCAGGCCTTGCATTTGAGATAAATAAGATCAAATTTTTGATTTACATAAGTGTTCTCTAAGTAAACTGTAGTGGAAAAGGTAGGCCTTTCTCAACATTCACAGTTGCTGATGAATTTCTGTATTAGTTCTACAGAAAACTTGACTGAAATTGTGCTCTGAGGATGTCTTCTGAGCCTTTTCTGAGAACAGCATGAAGTTATGATGCTGCTAAAAGCTTATTTGTGATACCAAATTCATAGACAACCGCTTTCTCTTTAGCTCTTATTATTGGGATCTTTGATATACTGCTCACGTATGGATGATTCCAAATATCAGGGAACAAGCCAAAATAGGACTCATCAGTTTTCTTCAGGGCCAGTGAAAGTATGTGGGGGTCTTCCTGGACTGACTTCAGATCTAACTCATCACCTTGATTTGTCTGCTGATCCCTGGGTGGTTGAAGAAATATGTCCCCAGTTGAGCCGTGTTCAGGTGCTGCGGGAGGGTGCACTTGCCTGTGCTATGGGGACCTGTGGCCCATATCTTACTTTCCCCCATGGAGCAGCCCTGTCCCTGTGTCCCTGTGATGCCAGGCTTGACATCAAACCACTCAGAAACCTGTTCTTTGGCATGTTGAGTCAACACGGACCACCTCAACTTTGTTAAGAAAACTCTCAGGGCTTTTCATTCTGAGTCACTTCTGAGTCACAAACACATGTTTGTTTGTTTATTTATTTATTATCTTTGTAAATGATTTCTAAGTAAGACACTGACACCATGCATGGAAAGACATTTACAGAAAATAGCAAATGATTCTGCAAATGTAGGCACAATTCCATTGTATTGTTGTACACAAAATAGTTCTCACCCTTGCTGCTAAGTCCCAACAACTAAAAATTAGTTAAGAAGTAGTTATTACCGTGTTTTGTTTGATTTGTAACAATAAGACTGTTATTTCTGCAACATCAATCAACATATTTTTTTCTACAAGAAGAAAGAGTTATCTTCCATTTCCTGCCTGTGTTTTCAGACTTGCTTCAGACTTGTTTCTGTTTGTGCAGTATGTTCAATAAAGGCTATGGAAAAATAGCTTATATTCCAAGCCGATCCACTGATGTGCTTAAATATCACATTTTGGGGTATTATAGCTGAGAAATATGACAACATCACAGTAGTGTGAGCTTTGTTTAGGACCTTTTAAAGAATCTTCTTTTCAATTTCTTTTTGCTACTATTGCTGATTCAAATCTCTTTAGTGTCCTTACTGGCTTTCTGTAACAAGTCCAAGCTACACAGAAGCTTAAATATGGATTTTTTGTAAACTGCTCACTTCCATATAAACTGCTTAATTCAGCAGCCTTGACTCTGGTGCTCGTTCTGTAACTGACTCCTTATATGATTTTGGGCAATGTACTTGCTTCTCTGAGCACTATTGCTTCCTGAATTTATGCAGTACAAGTTGTAGAGCTGAAGGCTTCTATGTAGAGATGTGCATGTTGTTTTGCAACATATATTGAAACGCATAAGGAAAATAAACATTGTTATGGCACATGAAAACCTAATAAGTATCTTGGATATTGCTTTATTGCTTCAATTTGTTTGGCAAAAAAAAGAAAAAGTAACTTTTGCAAGATTTATATAGAGTATGGGAAATCAGCCATTACATGTCCAAGCAACAACTTTTGCAGCAGGCAGGAACATATATTGAAACCTATCAATCCTTAATTACTAAGTTAAATGACACAACTGTGAAGAAAGATATATGCTGTAAAAACTAGCTTCATTAAGAAAGGGTGTGTTATTAGAAAGTGGTAGAAGATGTAAAAGGGAAATGAGGCTGATAACCTTGTTCTAGTGACATTGAGTTCAGATACTTTGCTTATGTGCCTATTGCAGAAAATGCAGGCCAGGTTCTTCATCCAAGAAACTCTGAGTTATACGGATTTGTGGTGGAACATAACTGGACTTTAGCTCTCCTGGGCCTGGGACAGCCAGATACTGAATATAACCTGGACTAAATCCATTGAGGATGTCTTCCTCAAAGGTCTATTGCTCAGCCTCAAGGCATGAATCACTGAGTGAAATGCTATGGTGCATGTGATGTTGAGGTCAAACTTCTTGTGACACTCTTTTTAAGAAGTACTTAAGGAACTTTTCATTGGCATACAGAATGTGTTTCAGTTAGTTTCATATCAGTTATCGGCATTACCTAATTGAGCTATAATTCAGATACTTTATTTTAAACCAAGTACAGACACTCTTTGCCGAACCCTCTGATGCTGTTCGAAGACCACCACCTCCGCGGATCCATCAGTGAAGCAGTTCATACGAGTGCTGCGCCACGCAAAGACAAGGACGAGTCAGTTCGCCCTCGCTTCCATGACCTACTTGGTTTTCTCTGCAGTCAACTAGGATTCTTCCCCCATACCCAGTACCTCCCACAGCTGCTGGTCAACAGTGGGCAGGTGGTAACTTACTCCCCAGACAGAGTCAATCCAGCTTCACTTCAATCAGTGAAGTTTTTCAGAGGCTCTGACATAAATTGTTGCCTTGGTTTAAGATGTTATCAGCTACACCCACCACTTATGTCCCTCTGTTACCACATAGCAGACACACAGAAAAAAAAATGTTTACAACTCTGCTACCTGCCTTGACAGCCCAATATATTTAACCATCCAACAGCTGGGGCAAATGTCACATTTTAGTCTGTTGCAACAATCTCTGTCAGAGGTCACCCATGGTTCTTAACAGAAAAATTCAACTACAGTCAGGTCAAAGCACTATATATATTTTGCAGTGTTGCATAATTCAAGACCACTTCAGTTTAATGATGCACTGAAGTAGATCGTCTGAGAAACAGCAGAAAGACAAAAGCCTAAAACTTATCAAAACTTATCTGATTCTCTGTCCATATGTTTTTCACTGCTTTATCTGTGCAGGCAACTGATTATGAATTTTAATTTCACAGTAGAGCAAAGAAAATTGCTTGTGTAGACTGATTCCTTGTAGATAGGCATTTGAGAGCCTATTGCTCTTTGTTGACATTAGATTTATAATCTAAAACACATGTCTTTGAACAGTGTACCCCAAAGTAACTAGGCTCTCACAAAACATTAAAAGAAGTTAAATCAGAGTTACAATACAACACAAAAGTGAAGAATAATGAAAAACAGACAGTGCATAAAGAATTGGTCTATGAAAATATTGTATTTAGATTGTATAGATAATGGCTAAAAATGACTAAGAAAGGAAACAAACATTAATATTCAAAATAGATTTTCATGTTAAAGATAACTAATGGAAGACCAGACTAATAGATTAGATATAGTAATACTAGATATAAATATAATAATATCTAATATAGATATAACAATAAAAATAGATATAACAGTAAAAAATAACATTTCAAAGAGGGTCTTGAGGAGTGCTATGCATGGGTACTTTAGCAAAAACACCAACTCACCTAGGGGGAAGAGGCCAGACAAAACCACTCTTTTTTCATTATTTGTTTTGCTAGTCCAGAATTGTAGTAATTAAAGCAGATCGGTATTATTATTACAAAGTTTTTCTAATCACTACCAAGATGAACACATATGAAACTAATACAAAGTTAACCATTCTATATAAAGCAAACTGAACCCCTACTGCTTTTAATCATCACACTATCCGACTTCTACTTCTTGGAAAGCCCCAACTCATTTCTCTACTTCTGAGTCTTCTTATCTCTGATGCTTTCATATCACTATATTTCTTTTTAGCATGATGAAAGTCAAGCTGGATGTATAATGGTTTTTACTTTTATTAAAACTTTGTAAGCTGCTATCTATATTATTATCCCAACCTAATTTTGATGCCATCTTAAGTATCTTTGCTCCTATCTTAAGTATCTTTGCCACTGATACTTAAAACACTAAGGTGTTTTGGATGAGTCCATATTAAATGACAGATCTGCTAAGGAATAAATTAATATCTGGTATCATAGCTTCTTTTCACATTAAAGCTAGACCTTGAAGAGGACATCTTGTTCCCAATCTCAGAAGTTTGCTGCAGTCAGATGGAGTTATTCTAAGCTGATGTGATTAGCTGGGGGCATTATCACTAATATAGACAAGTGTGAGTAAAGAGGAACCCTGGTGTAACCAAAGAGAAAAACAAATGCAAAAGAAGAAATCCTAGGGAGAAATTGTAGTTTAGGATTGAATTTTATAGGGACAAGAGGAGTCAGCTAAGGATCCTGTAACAACCATTGACATTATCGAACTGAGCTTTGCTATCAATTGTATTGGAGCTTTCTAGCAGAGGATAACTCCAGATGTCAGTCCGACCGGCTGCAGAGTAAGAGTCTCAGTGCCATTTAGAACACCCTCTCTAGGCTAATCTCAAACACACAGCACTAATAAAAAGAAAAACCATGAAGGAAACACAGTACATATACAGAAATACCTACACGCACAGAAATGGAGTCATGGAATCCTTAAGGTTGGAAGGGACCTGTAGAGGTCCTCTAGTCCAGACCTCTAGAGACCTCTAGTCCAACCATCCTGCACACTGCATGTATCATCTCTCTATATATGTATATATATAAAAAACATATATATTATCTATCGTTTCCAAACATGCAACTGATACTGAAAATGGTTCTTACAGAGGAATGACAGAGACATATCAAGCTGGTAACTTGCAGACAAAAACATATGACTTCTTTCTTCACAACTTTCCATGCTTTATATAAGGTTATGCATATAACATTTATATAAGGTTTATATATGTTACCATTTTGGCATTGCAAAAACCATATATCTGTTCTCTAATAATATCTCTGATAATGACTCAAGCGTTTATGACAAGGTAAGAGAAACAGCAGTCCAGTATCCGTGATGCATTTTCCCAAAATGGGGATTTTTAATTGTTGGAAAAAAAATATGCTTCCCTTTAGAAAATATTCTAAAATAGCTTTGCCACTGGTTAAAAAAAGAAATAAAGGAGGAAGTAGGTGTTACAGTATGACACATTTTTATTGTCATACAGCGGGAGAAATGCGTTCTGTTAGTGAGGAAAAAATGAAGAAATTTGAGTGAAGTTACATAGTTAGGTAAGAAAAACATTTTATTTTTAAGTCATTGGGAGAAGAAACAGCTACTTCTAGAGTTTATTTGATTGTGATAGGCATGTTTGATTTGTGGTAGTTTTTGTTCAGTCTTCATAGTTTGAATAGCCTGGGTTTTTCTAATCCAGAAAAGACAGAGGAAGGCTTATCAAATGCTGAAGGTGAAGGAAGGATTTAATTCTCTGTGCCAAGGGTGGATGAGACAAGGAGTTACAGGCTTAGGGCTGAATAAGGAACATTCACATCAGAAAGATTTTTTTTTTCTAATTTAAGGGAGATGGACAAATCGGCTGAGGAAATTGTCTATTTTTCTTTCTAAGACGACATTAGACATTACTTTTATTTTCATTATTAACTGTTTAAATACAACTGTGCTGAATTGGGTACTATGACTGTGTGCATATTTCATATATTAGTTCGCTAAAGAATGATTCCATGGGATGTGGTTTATCTAGCAGTGCAGAAGATACTTTTCATTGAAAATGTCTGTGGAATTCCAGTTTGATCATGGTTAAGTAAAGGTGAGAAAAGCTTCTCTGTTTAAGGAAACTGCTGTTTTATAAACAGACTTTCAGTGTTTTAGTTCCTGATCTGGTTAAAATATTTATCTAATTATATATTTAGTTCTTGTCCCGTGTATGTACTTCCACTCTCTATTTTATAGTGCCAGCTACTTTGCATGCATATAGTCATATCAGAAAAGGGTCAGATTTTCAGAACTACCCTAAGTAATTGAAGAGTCTTGAGCGTAAAGGAAGCATTTTCCTTAGCAGTGAGGGCTGCTGGTGTGCAAGGTACAGGGTGCCTGTGAGAGCGGAAGTGAATAGGATGGGAACAGCGTAACAACTAAAACATAAAGGCGGGTAACTGCTTAGTTTCCTAATACTTATGTTTGTTGCGTTTGCCACCTGGAGGAGGGACAGGTCTTGTTCATCTGTTCATACATGTGAGGAGCCCACGTGAAAGTGAAACCTGAGCAGTGAGAGTGAGAAGGTGGGTGGGCTGTAGACCTTGCGGGGGCAGTGGAAAGGAGGAAGGTGGGGTCTGGTTTCTGTCTTCCTGCTGCTGTTTTCCTCACTGGGCAATTACTTGGCAGCTTAGAATAAATCCTCGGGAGCTCCTGGAAATGTATGGTATTTTCCTCTAGTTTCTATATGATTTTTTTTGAGAAGGATAATGTGTTATATAATAGAATTGCTATTTTCTGGAGAAAGTCCTATTAAAGGATTTAAGCACAGCCTAATGTCTGATAGCTTTTTACCTCCAGTTCTGTTTGATATGACTCCATAACCCAGAAGTTCAAAATTACAGTCTTGTTATTGTACCTTTTTACTGAAAAGATATCTCCTAAGGGGAAATAGCGAATCATTAGCAATGTCCTAAACTACTGTTGCGCTCAGTTGCACTCCTTTGATTACGTGCTTTTATCTTCACGCAAGGACACACAGTGCCTGTGTTCTGATTTTTCTGTGGCTTGTGCCCTGACTTTTCTTCCAGGAAATATCACTGCCCATAGGAGCAAGTATGCACACAGATTAAGCAGGTAGCTGAGAAGGGAGCAGAATTGCACCCTTGTGGTCTTCACTGTCGCGGAGGAATGCGCTGGGGTGACCGTGGGTGGCAGTGGAGAGCCACGGCAGCAGCAGGGCTGGTAGGGCTGTGCTCTCCCGGACTAGCGCTGCCCCATTGCTCCCAGCAAGGGCGGCAGGTCTGGGCCAAGAACTGAGTGGTTGGATCCCATCCGGGGCTCTCCAGATCCTGGCGTACAGGGCCAGTGAAAGGGAATGGTCAAGCAGGAAACATCCGTGCTGGGGAGGTGAGGCTTCGAGTTGCCCGTGCAGGTAATCTCTGCGTGCTGCCCAAGGCAACCTCAGCAGGCTGAAGTGAGGCGACCGTGCGCTCAGCTTTCTCAGTAAACTCGTTGTGGGTTTGCTGTGGCCAAGAAGCACGAAGGTGCGAAGAAGGTCAGCCTCACAGAGCAGCTGCAGGATCCAAAGTGTGGTTACTCTGAGGAAACATCATACTTCCTCAAATTGATTATTAGCAAGAAATTCTGTTAAAAAAATACATACATACATACCAATATAAAAACATATATCAATAGTTTGTTCTGACTCAGATCAAAACGAAATTTCCCAGAACATTCAAAATTATTTTTGATCATCTCCAGAAGGATTTTTATCTATCAGTCCATCACCACATCACTGTATCTATCCACAAATATATCACTGTTTTGTTTCTTAAAACAAAAATAATTGTCCTGGCTTTGGACCTGCCTTCTCATTATGGACTAACTGGGCAAAGACCTGCTGGATCTGATCCCGGACAGCATCTCCCGCCCTGTGCTCACTGCTGCCCACCCCAGCTCTTTGCTGTGAGGTTTCTGCTCCCGCAGCTCCAGACTCAACTTCCCTTGCGGAGCAGCCGGCCATGACATTGTTCTGGTACCGCAGCAAAGGCAAGACATTAAACTCACTCCTCCTGCCCTTGTCTACAGCAATTCCCTGGAAAAGGATGACCGACCTTTACAGCAGGTGCCACCACTTCAGTCTCATGAATCCCAATCTGACTCAGTGCAGTTTCTGTTGCTCTGACCGCACTCAACCTCTTTTTAGTTCCATCAAGTGCAACGCTCCCTCTGCCCTCAGGCTTCAGACACCTCCTTTGCAGGCTCTCCTCTGACATGCGGCCCAGCTGCCTGCACTGAGCCCCGTGCCCCATAGCTTGTCAAACTCTGAGGGTGTCTCGTTTCCAGCATCTGGGAAATTCACCATCCTTCACCATCTTTTTGGAGCCAGGGAATATATCCTTAACCACCGACACCCTCCCACTCCATGGTCCCTCTTTCTAGTTGTCTAAAAGTGCAGACCTCTCTATATAGTTAAGATTCCTCTTGTCAAAGGAAATTTTTTGCTGATACAGAGGGCTGGACTGTCATGGGGTTTTGGCTCTTTAATATCTTGCTTAACTGGGCATTTTAGGATCCTACTTTGAAATGGCTGTATCATTGTCATCCCCATTGCCTTGCATGAGGACTGATTCCTAGTAATACTTCTAGGGAGCACTGTAACTCATTTTCAAGTTACTTATTGGACAGGACTGAACTTTGATTATTATACTGTGGGCCAGCAATGGTTAGACTTTAACATTTTTCTTTTTTCCTAAAAAAAAGCTTTTGAATATTTTTATTTTAAAGTCAAAAAAAAAAAAAACAAAACCAACAGGATTCAACAACAGTTTCATGACTCTCTTCCTCTAACTTAAATGAGGAAAAACTTCCAAGCCATTAAAATAAAATAAAAATAAAGCAAGATGTATGGAGACTCCTTCCCCACTTTCTCTCTTTCCTGCATTATTTATCTCCTGCTTCCCAAATGCTCTGTTTTCTGACAGCTCATAGCTTCTCAACACTGCTCTGTGATGAGCTCCATGCAGAAAAGTTAGACAAACTAGCTCTCTCGGCAGGGATGAGTCAAATGGAAAAGGAACAGAAGGAAGTCAAATGCTTGGTATAGATGAGTAAACTGACCTTCTCAGGCAGTGCAGGAAGGAGATGGAAGGCCAAAGAATGGAGATAACCTTCTTTTATTTTGTTAAGCACAAAAGAGATTATTTGACAAATTTGTGCATGGAAAAGTGTGCTAGTAAAAGCAGTTGCGAGGACAAATGGAACAAAGAGAATATTAATGGATGTCAGAGCGCATGTCCCACTTCAGGATAGCAGTTATGCATAACTCCATCTCAGGATGTGTGCTGTCAGTCCTTGTATCTGCTCCCCATTTCACTGCTGTGCTTTCCACAGTGAAATATCAACTGAAACTTTTTCAGTTGCTCTTCAGTCAAGGGAGAGCAATAACCTCAAAAAAGTTTAAATTATATTAGTATTCCCCTTTCTGTCCCTTCCTTGTTGGTTATCTTCTTTATGTTGTGTCTTGAAAACTAGAATACAACTCTAAAGAGCAAGGTAGCAAAACAGTTGCAAAAATTATCTCCCAGGGTTAATTTCTACTCTTACAAAAAAAGAGTGCTTATATTATCTGAACTACTTGGGTATCCACAGAGGTGGGAGGATCACAATTGCTATGAACCATTGGTGATAACACTGTGCTTGCATGGCACCACATGGTGCCACAACTTCCAGAACTAACAAGGATGAGCATAAATTCCTGCACAAGTTTTTGTATTTTACCTGTACTGGGAGTTGTGCTCAAGCCCAGATCTACTCCCCTCACAAAAACTGTTTACAAACTAGCCCTTGGTCTCTGAGACTCCCAAGTTTTAGCCCAGAAACCCTCTCTTCCCTGGGTTGCAGAAGGAGAGGGCACATGTGAGGGCTAATGTAATCACATACTGTAGATGTCTGAGTCCCGTTTTCCATGGATACTAAGCCAGAA
Source organism: Crypturellus tataupa (assembly GCA_034781795.1). Taxonomy (NCBI): domain Eukaryota; kingdom Metazoa; phylum Chordata; class Aves; order Tinamiformes; family Tinamidae; genus Crypturellus; species Crypturellus tataupa. Next base: position 2,042,079 of record JAWLRI010000144.1, read on the forward strand.
CCAACAGCCCGGTTAAAATGCAGATTTAAGGAAAAAAAAAAAGGCTAAGAGTACATAAACTCATTCTGTGGTTCCTATTTCAGTTAGCAATGTAAATAAAACTTGTGTTTTTGCGTAGATGATTAGCATTAGTGGTTCTTTGCATTCTTACAGGCAAGTGAAGCCAAGGGAGTTTAGGATTAGGCACTGTCGGAAGTACATGCACGAGGGAAAAAGAAGACTATGGTAATAGAGTTAAAAAACAAACTTTCTCACACTTTTTGTGCAGAGGGATGGTTATTTTAGTGCTTTGATTTCCCAGTTTCCGCAAGTTTGACCTTCCAGTCTATTTTTTTTAATGTCATTTTATGTTTAATAACTGCTTACCTTCCTTTTGTCTTTTCCTGATGATCTGGGAGCATTTAGCTGCTGGCCTATATCTCCACACCACAGCTGCAGCAATATGTTTCAGAGAAGGATTCATATACATCCTGCACCAACAGTATGATTTCTTCTGTATCAGTGAAGCTTCCTGGTGTTCTTGTACCTGATCATATTTAAATAGCTAAAGATGCTGGATAAATCTTTTCTCTATATAGTAATTTTTCATGAATAAATGAAACTAATTTAAGTTCAACTTCAGACCATCTCAGATCTCTTTTTTTTCTTTACACTACTTTGTAATTAAAATTTCAGTTTTCTTCTTCCCCGTTTTTTGCCCTAAAAGAAAATTTCTCACCCCCACAACTGCATTAAAAAGTTTGAAGATATAAATCTTGGTGATGAACAACCCAGAAACCAAGAATTTAAGAAGCAGTCACATGATTTTCAAAACAATCTGTTAGTATTTGCCACATTTAGGGTTTCTAGATGCTTCAGACTGGCAGTGAACACTGTCACAAAAGTGTTAAAGAACAAAACTGTTAATTTTTAGTGTCGTGATATTCTATTGATGGTTTGATTCTGCTCTTTTTAATTTGGAAGATTCATATGTACAGCTAACAATATCCTACACTTAATCTGCCAGAGTATCAGCTGCAGCAAGTAGTACTAACTCAGAATCACATTCTCAGTTCTAACCTGTAGACCCGCAGAAAGGAAATAACTTATATCTCTTTCTGAGATATGGAGGGAAAAATGAAAAGAAAAAGAAAACTTAATCACTTCATACTTCATCTTTTATCAGATTTCATCTAAGCTGCATTTTAAGTAGTTTGTTTTCATATGTTGACTATGCCGCTAGATAAGAAGACCGAGGACAGTTTTGAGAAGCTACATGCCAAATATGTGTTCAAATATGTGTTCAGCAATGGCAATAATGAGTTTAACTCAGTAGGTAAGGAGTCTAATTTACTAAAATATCAGTGAGTTAAAGACTTGCCATTTTGGAGTAAGCCACACAGGATAGTGCTAGTTTCATGTAAATTAAACCACCTGAAATGTAAGTGCCCAGACTAATCTTGGTTGCTGGGGGCAGATGGGCATTCTATCCCAGCATAGTCCTGATGATGATGCCTCTCACTGAAGTGCTATATAGAAACCTCACCAATTAGGGTAGACAACTTTTATACAGATGTAGTGACCCTTGTCCATAAAGCTGTCCAATGAAAACTGAGCTTTAAGTGCTTGAGATTTAAACTCACCCTATCTGAGCCAGCAGGGCATATGAAGGTCAAAAGGAAATGGCATTTTAGCTAACAGTATAGCAGTGAAGTGGCCACAAACTATAGCAGAGACTAAGAGATTATCAGTTGTTAATCTAACTGTTTTGTAGCCAAGTCTGAGTCAAGGAACTGTTGTAGTGAAGATGAAGCCAAAGGAAATGTTTCTGATTACAGTTCCTCCAGCACAGCAATTCAGTAGTAGCCTGCATTTGAGCTTTGGCCAGTTAAGTCCCTAATGGTGATCAAGGCCAGCTATTGTGTCTGACCTTTCTGACAGCCAGAGTATTGGCCAGATGGGTCCTTAGAGCCCTCAAGACACAGTCTCATCTCTGCTTAAGTTTTGCATTGGCTCAAGGGGACAGTACTTGAACTGCAGCACCGTGAAAATGTATTTCATAGGACTGAATTCTTATATCCGGAAACTGCTGCAGGAAAAGAAGTTAGGGAGATGGGGGATAAGGAATAAAGGTCTTGAAATAGCCAACTTTATCATCCTGAAGCTGACCTGGCATAAATTACAACTGCAGGGGGCTTTACTGGTGCAGCCAGCCGCATTGGCTGTCCCTCCTGCTGCTTCCCTTCCCTTCCTTGGGACAGCAGTTGTCCTGTTTTGGCAGGAAGAAGAGGTTCCTTTCAGTGCCGGTGGTTGCTGTCTGAGGGGACAACACAGCTCTTCTGGGGAGCTGAGACTTCTGCAGGGAAGGAGAACCTGGCTGCATGGGAGAGAAAGGCTTGTGGGGTCACAAGAGTGCACTATATGCTATATGTGCAGCTATATGCTGTGCAAATCCAGATGTGTGTGTGAAAAAAATCAGTCTAATAAAAGAATTAAAATCTTATACATAATAAATTAATAAATTAAAATAAATTAATAAATTAAATAAATAAAAGTCTAATGAAGAATTAAAATCAAATGTATTCAATGTACTTGAATGAACTGTATTTACTGACATACTAACCATACCTTTGCTTAAAATCTTTCTCATGTATACATTTTGGTATTCCCTAATGGTTCCCCATTAGGGAGTGTAAACTAACTGTGTCATAAAATTGTTGATATAGAAAGCATATTTCGTTTTTCCCCATTGTTATGAAAAACAATACATGGAGCTACAGGAAGTAGCCCTTATCATTTCCAGACACACTCATTAATGATTGAGTCTCTCTCATTTGCAGCTATCTATCTAGCATGAGAAATTGCAAACAAATGACTGTATTTTAATAAAAGGTGAGGTTATCCTTCACCTATGTGCAGGGAAGTCAACAAGGAAGGTGAATAATATCTTCTGCATATGGGATAAGAAGTACAGTACAAATTAGTTTGTGCAGAAAATATTTTGAGCCTCTGGAGGCTTAGATATGCTGAGAGACTTGAAATTCTTCCTGCTATCTAGCTGCCACCACAACTTCAAAATCAAAGTAGTTAAACTTCTCATTAGGGCTTAAAACCAGAGTTAAAGACATTTCAGCACTGAAGGGGACAAAAAAAATCAAACAAAGAATATTTGGCTTCAGGCCCTGGGGAGGCGGTCCTGTGCCACATGCCCTAGGTGGCCCTGCATGTGCAGGGGGGTTGGACTAGATGACCTCTAGAGGTCCCTTCCAACCTTAGGCATTCTAGGATTCTATGATTCTATGTCTTGTCAGAAAGCCGCACTGTCAGGATAAATAGGAAACAGAGAATTCCTCCAGATGAATCTTGAAAAAAAAAATCCTGTTGTCTTATCCTTATTTGTCTACCAGGTGTTTCCTAGGAACTTGTTCAATGCTGAACTGCTCAGTGAGGACAAAGCAAGACCCTGTCACAAATGCTTTTGACAGAATTTTTACTCACTGTCAGCAAAACTGGCTTATCATATTGAGCCTTGTTTTTTCCTTACCACTAGATCTAGATTTTCTAAAGGAGTGCAAGCCATGTGTGAACTGAACCAGTTCATAAATATCTGCAATTTGGTTATCTCAGGTGGGATAATTATTTCTTTTCATTATTTCCATTGGAGGTACAAAACTATGCCAAGGCCTTCCCCCAAACATCTTCACATCCATTTGCTCCTTCGTGAGAGCTCTGAGAGCTATGAACCCCACTCAGGAACCAGTCCAATTCACTTCAGTAGAATGGGCTCGAGGGGGCATTTGTTTGCTGTCATCAGGGAAATAATGTTTGCATGTAATAGCATATGGTCTGTAGAAAAGCTGCAGTTTTCTTCAACCAATTGAGCAAATCTGCTCTTCACCTCGGGAGCTTCATATTATTGCAAAAGTCACCAGGAGGCACTGTTACCTATAGTGTCTCAGTTCCTTTCTTTGGGCTTGGTCACACTTCACCTTCTGTTAATTTTTCAGTGGTGGGAGTAGTGACAAGTGCAAAATTAGATTTTATGGGGTGGTGAATGATCGTTTAGGGTGGGATGGAGGAAAAAAGGGAAATGCTATGCTACCCTTAGAGGTAAAATCCGAGGAGGAAGAGCAGGTGATTAACTGTGTTTTTTCTCAAGGAAGGTGCCCTTCAGCCCTCCTTTCCTTTTACCCATACTCTGCCGTTGTCACTGTTGGCAAATCTGTGGGGTGGCAGCAAAGTACTCACTGCACCAACACCAGCGCTGGTAACAGGAACCAGTGAAGAGAGTCATGCTCTGAAAGCAAAGCACGGATGTAAGGTAGGAAACCCAAAAGTAAACATTGTCTTTATGCTGGTTGTCCGCTCTTGAGAATGATATCTACAGTATAAAATAAGGCAAGTGCTGCAGAAATACACCTAACAGCTATATCAGTAAGTTTTTCCCCACCAGGACATTAACCCAGGATACATTTTCATGGGGGTACACATTTCCTCCCTTCACAGTTCCCATCTAACTGGGTGCAAAATGCTCACACTTTGGTCACAGGCCGATGGGGCTGGAAGAGGCACTCAGTAGCACTGCTTGTAGCATGGGTATCTGGTGATGCAAACCAGGTCTGCTGAAGAACAAACACAACTCCCCCTTCTGCCTAAGCAACAAGGTTTTTACTCCCAATCAGGAAAATACGTCTTATCCAAAAAAGTATAATTGTAAATCCCACTAAATGTAATCAGTCCAAGTATATAAAGCACTTTCTACCTAGAGTCCTTTTAGCAATACTGGCTTGAATCCAGAGGAAACAAGAGAAAATGGAACTGGGAAAAGAGGGAGGAATAATAACTGAATGAGAGTAAAAGCATTCATTAATGTAAACATTTGTTTGATGAGAAAGTTGTTAGTACTAAAGATCCATTCTCATGAGAGCATCCATTCTCAGTGTAGTATGTACAAATGCCTGAATTGCTATACCAACTGGAAGAGATCCATACTAGACACTGCAGAAAATAACTACAACTTTGATTTTTAGGTCAAAATGCATTATATTTACTGAGATGAAAATAAACACATCAAAAGGTCTCTGATATGCAGAGTAACTTGCTCTTAAATATACATACGTACATGTACATATGTATACTTAAAGAATTGAAAGTTTTGAAAAAGCTTACTCTCAACACACTCAAATTTTTTTCCTACAAAAAAAAAAGAAAAAAGAAACTTCTCTTATCTAAAAGAGTGACTTCTGATGAGATCATCAAATCCTACCATCATGATAGGTTAACTATCAAAACAGTGAGGCCATGCAAAAACAAATGCTAGAGACTAGCTTGCCTGTTTTCTGCTCATTCATTTTCCTCTCAGTTTGGTCTCCTAAGGCTCCTTTGTAGCTTCTCAATCCTTTGGATGCCCTCCCAAGGGAGTCTGATGGATTTGTTATCTACCACACCACCCTTTTCGGGTTGTGTGCCATCTCCAGGAAATACCAGATTTTTGCCTCAGTCTCTCACCTTGTGATTCCCCTGTTCTGTAGAAACAAGCAATGCCCCATTTTAAGCAACTTGAGTGCCACGTGAGAACTGCTCGCTCCCTTTCTCATAAAGTTGTGAGATCCTTTAGGATTGCTCTGCTCATTTGCTTCTTCTTCAAGTTTTTGCTTCCACTTATAAATAAAAATATTCCTCATTTTTCAGTGCAGGAACTACTATGTATCCTCTTCATTGTTTCATTTAGGATAAATACTACTATGTATTCCTCTTCACTCTTCCTTACCTTAACAGACTTTGCTTACTTTGGCTCACAGGTCCTTTTGTGCTTTCTTTCCCCTTTACTAACATTGGAATCTCAATTATTCAAAAACTTCATGTTGAAAACTTCTTATTTCCTCTCATATACAACTTGAGGGAAATAAAAGAAAACAAACTGTTTGGTATAAGATTTTTGTGTCATGCTATATGCTCAAAATAGCGATAAAGGTAGCCAAATTAGCCTATATTGCCAAAATGAGGTGGGGTTTTTTGTTTGCTTTTGTTTTGTTTTGTTTTTTGGGGGATCACTGATAGAAAGCAGTCTCCATTGTTTCTTTGATCCCTTTGCTTATTACTTTGTTGCAAAGAGTTTCAACAAAAGATACAAATGAAGATCTGCAGACACATTCCTGAGATATACAAGGAAAATCAAAATATGCAAAGAGCATGCTGAGAAAGTATACTGCAGAACTGAAAATATATTTAATGTGAAGTAAGTACACATTATTATTTTGTCTGAGAGCTGAAAGGATCACTATTTGAGAGCTCAGTTTGCAAAAAACACAGAAAAGTGTCTGCCAGAACATGACTGGCTTCTTTGGAGAACAGTTATTGGCACTAAATTACAGCTCAGTAAGAATAGGAAGAAACTGAGGTTACTTGGAATCAAAATATTAGAGTGTATAAATAGCTCTGAAATGGTACATTAGTGCTGAAGATCCGCTCCTTATTGGACTACATTTCTCAAGTTTAAGGAACCCCTAAAGCTTCTCTCCCATTGCATTGTTCAGGAAATGACTGAAGACGGGGCAGTAAACATTCAGTCCTGGGGCAGAGAAATAACTGAACCGAAAGAAATATTCATTGTTGTCTGGTTCAAAAGTGAATAAGGATGAGTCAACAGTGTTCAGTTTAAAAAAAAAGGTTTCCTCTTTCCAATTAGCATTTGCGTTCCTGATACAATAAGTATTATAATCTTGTATGGCTTCTAATGGTGTCAGTGCTTATATTGGTCATTTATGAATGGCTGAATTTATGGCAGAGCCTAACAGAGCAGAACGTCAATTTTCTGCTTTGCCTCTCTTCTCTCTTCAGACGCTGCCCTAAAAAGCCTTGCTTGTTGCCCCTCCACCATACGGTGCGCTGCCGGTGAAAGCAGCTGTGCAGGCCTTGGCTGCACACGCTGCACCTGAGCTGTGCTGCAGCTGAAGAGTCTCAGGCAGCAGGTTTGCATGTGGGGCTGCTGCTTCTCTGGAAAGCTGCAGCTGGAGGGGACATCTGCCATGGGGAGCTCCAGCAGCGCTGCTCTTCTTGCCCAGCTCTCCGGGAACTACTCTAGCGACTTCCTGAGAGCCTCTGCTTCCTTGCTTGCTTTCTGTGCCCTCCCTGCTACGTCTGGTGTTCCTTGCAAGTCCAGACATGCCGCAAACAAAGTCAACCAGCAGCTCAAGCCATTGGAAGGTTATCTCAGGGACTTGTTTCCCAAAGAAGCCCCCTCAATCCCTATTTTTCAAAGCTAAAGTCTACTTCAGTATCAAGACCATGCCCCTTTCCTAACCCGTGATCCTCAGGATGCTCTACTTTCTGGAAAGTACTCCATGCAGTCCTTCTTCACTCAAAGGACTTCCATTCCCATGAGTATGAGAGTTTTGCATGCACAACATTGCAAGCAAATGCGTTACAGAGTTAAGGAACAAAGCTGTAGTCACATGTAGATGGCTGTAAGTATGAGATAACCTTAAGAGCTGCAGTGACATTACTCTTACCTCAGCAGAACTATAATCAGAATTTGACCTTCACCTTTTTACCTAGTGGTCTGCAAGAATAATCACAAGATTAAAACTACTCACTGATGTTTGTGTCATAAAATCAAGATCTATATTTCTGATTTCATTTGTAATATAGTGCCTTTTGGAAATATAAGCCATCTAATCTCTCTCTTACATAGATTCCTCTCTGTGAAAAAGAACGCTAAGTATTTTTGTACCTTACTGGAAGGACTTCTTAGTAACTGTGTGATTGGAAAAATCAAAAAACAACAACAACAACAAAAACAAACAGACAAATCTGTGTTTAAGTGCCATAGAGTTAATTGTTAATAAGCAGTAAGATCATCTGCTCTTCTCCCTCCCCCCTCACCCCTTTTCTTATTCTTAAGAAGAAGAAAGCGGTTTTCTGTTGAGACAGAGACAGCGGTGACACCTTTAAAGCAACGGTGCATGATAGATTAAGAAACTGGGTGGAGTGCTTCCTTCCTATAATCCGTTTGTAATCAGCAAGAAGCTAGAGACAAATAGGATATGTTACATAATGTCTAAAAAACAACCATAAAAAAAGAGGCTGACCCGTCCTTCAGGCTTAGTCTGGATCTTTTCTTCAGTCCTCCTACTGCTTGGATGACAGGCACCTTGCCTCAGTGCATGAAATTGCAGGCACTTTCCAACTAATAATTATTCTATCTTCTGTTTTACTTTCTTGTTCTGTAGGCAGGTTTATTTCTTACACATCTAGTACTGAGGACAGAATTAAATATTACTTTAAGGAATCTTTTGGTGGCAGTCAAGATTTACAGCATCTGTTTTTCTCCCGAACATATATTGCAAATATTACAATCCTATTATTTTTTAGCACAGCAAAATGTTTTGGTTCCACAAGTGTACCAGGCAGTTCTACCTCTGCAGAGGTAGCGCAATCAAGTTTAGAGGAGGTAGGAAGCCTTTGACTCAAGTGGTCTTACTGTTGCTTCCTGGGAACAGTGTGGCAAGAGGGTCGCCACAGAGTCGAGGCCTGGGTCAACACTGAAGTCTCTCAATCACAAGAGGGGCCACCAGACCAAATGACGGCCTTCTGCTCTTTAGAACTGCAGGCATTTGCGTCTTGGGCAGATCCACTCTTTGGGAAACCTTCAGAGAAATGGGCATCGGAGCTCCCTGAGGACACTGCGTGTATCTTCCTAAGAGCAAGTTCCCTCTGCAAAGCGCAGTACCCTCAATAGACCAAGGCTTCAGTCCCGTCTCCTCCCAACCCTCCTTTCATGAAAATATCATTTGAGGTGAGGTGCTCAGCTTTGCTTGAGTCCAGGCATCAGGTTGGAATTTAAATATACCTTTAGCAAAGAAAAAATACAGAGTTGGTCTTTATGAGATTGGTGGAAAAATACTTCAAATGATTAACTGCAAAAGCAGATTATTTAAACTCTGTTTTTTTCCTTTTTTGGCTTACTAGGTGACCCCTTTACATAGCCGGGGAAAAAAGATATGCTTATATGAGAATCGTACCCTGAAACAGCAACGATAGCAAGGGAAGTTTCTTCTAAAGTGTGACCGGGTGTCAAGATTATCAAACTGAAATCTGCCCATCAGGGCTTGCAGAGGCCAGTAATCAGTCAGCAAACAGCTAGTTTTCTAAACAAAAGCAGAAGCAGTTGTTAGTTCACTTGAAGCTGACTCAGTTTAAGCTAAGACTCGAGCCAGTTAGTGCACGTGGTGTGGGTGGTTTTGTCACAGTCCGTGTGTACTGCTGTACTTCACGGCAGTCTTGGAGGGAGGCCTGCCCCGAGCGGCTGTGCCGCTTGTGCTGGTGTGAGGAGAACCAGGGTACAACACTCCAGGAGCTTGAACTGCAATCTCATAGCACAGACTGTTGTCTCCAGCTCTGCAGTAGCCTTTGGTTTTACCAGGCAGCCTTGGGAGCAAGAAACAGTCTTCCTTCCCTCCTCCCTGGAGAGCTAGACAGGGAGGAGATGTGGGCGCAAACTGTGTTCTCCTTGGGGTCAGAGAGGACCTTGTGCAGGATTTCATCTGCCGTCTCTGACAGGGTCAGCTGTGATACTGGGGTAATTGAGCATGTCATGGCCACGTATTCTTGGTGTGTTGGATGAACATTCGTAAGCAGAGCAGAGAGGCACGATCTGTAAAGCTGCAAAAAAAATTATTTCCTCAGCAGTCAAAACAAAACTTAAATACATACATATATATATATAAAATATATATTTTATACATTTATACACACAACACACATGAATATAAAATACAATAGATATGTTATATATATAATATAATATATATTTATATATACATATGCACACATACATTAAGGGTCAAGGGCAGGCATTTCTAGAATTTTCAGTGAATCAAGAAATGTCTGTTTTGTTTTGAGTTAATAAAAATGTAATTTTCAGCCAAATGCATATTTTCATTTGGAGACTTTTTTTCCTAATAAAACTCACAGGACATTGTGAAACAGCAACCACACAACTAGAAGTCAAGCTGTGCTACTTCACAAGTTAGGCTTTAGTTTCAGCTGCTTCACAAGGTGTACTTTAGTTTCACCTGCAAAAAACTAAGATACCTCTTGATACTAAGTCCAAGCATTGCTTTCTTCCTAGGAACAGTCATTAGTCATCAGACGGCAAATTCATTCTGCATGGACAATATTTGAATATTTCAAAGATCATAAAATAACTTCATCCAGAGAGATGAACTCTGCGTATGGATTTACATTTTGGTGCATGTCACAGTGCATCTTGTGGACTTGTTTCCTTAGCTCCATCACTCCTATTTTTTGTAACATTTTTGATCTTTTTTAGGTCCTTTTCTGTCATTCCTGGTTTGTAACCTATCTGGCCCTGCTTGCTCCTAAATAGAACTCTTTCCACTTTTTCTCATCTGCCTCTCATCCTCTCCTCCTTGCCCTTCAGGCAGGATTTAGCCAACAATCTATTTTGCTCTGTAGTGATTGAAATGCTCTCCAGGAAATGGAAAAACTGTTTCAAGCAAAGCAAAGGAGGATGGGGTGGAGGAGGGGGTTATATACTATTTATTACACTTGCCATTGAAATAAGCAAGAGAAATTTCCTGTACTGAAATCTAAATGTGTCAATCTGAAAACACTGAAATGAATCATTTTGGCTGTGAGTTTTTTTACCTTCATTCTCTCATAGGCAGTACTACATAAATCTGCAGTTTTGAAGATAGATTGAAATATCAATATCAGTTGAAATATCTTGATTCTGTGAAGCCCTTGTAGTTGGATCTGCTCATGGAAGCATATCATAGCTCCCTGCATAAGGCAGGGGTGTTGAGCAGGTTTTATCTCCCACCTTAAATTCACCATTTCATAGCATCATGTGCCTAGAATATCAGGATGTTGAACTTGGTTTTAGAAGTAGGTTGCCAAGATCTGTTAATTACTTGCCAAGTCAAGATGGGTATCTTCTTTCTTCTCTGCAGTTCTCTACACCGCCTAAAGAACAAGGTAGCCTTGAAATGAATGGTCTGTCATAGCTGAGTTCTGGAGTTTTATTAGATGTGCAAAGGCAACAGAGCTCAGCTAGCTCAATGGCATGGGCAAAAACTGTATTTTGCACCTAGAAGATGAGGGTCAAGTAACTTATTTTATCTTTATCACTGTTTGTATTACAACTCAGTTACTGGGAGGATGACAGAGCCCTGGAACAGGTTGCCCAGAGAGCTTGTGGAGTCTCCCTCTTTGGAGATCTTCAAAAGCTGCCTGGATGCAACCTTGACCCATGTGCTGTAGGTGTCCCTGCTGGAGCAGAGGAGTTGTACCAGATGATGTATAGAGATCCCTTCCAAACTCAGCTATTCTGTGACTCTGTGTAATTCTGTAAGTTCTGTAGGTAAGAGGGTGTTGAGGAGCTTGGAGAAATCAAGATGGCCGAAGGAGAGGATCTTTTTTCTGTTTCTTGAATAGCTTGCTGTCTTTTCTCCAACCCTCTGAAAAGCTCACTTTGCTGTGTGACTTTTTATGCTGTGATAATCTTGTTTCCCTATAATGTACCACGTGCCCAAGACTTGAAGATTGGACAAAGACCTCTAAATGACAGAGAAACAAAAATATCTCAGAAAAAAACTATATCTCCTTTCTTTTACCTCTGCATCACCAGACTCTGTCTTTCTGCTTGCCCTACATCTTAAAGACTTGTTCTCTCATCCTCCCTTCTTCCTACTACCTTTCTTAATTCTCCATGCCACTCTGCTTCCACTTCTTTCGGAAGAGATTCCTATATCTTCCTTCACAAAACACAGGACTTCTCCATCAAAGTTGCCCATATTCCTGCAATCCCATATCCATACTTTCACAGAGTATGTCCCCACTTCTGTGAAACTTCCCAATCTGCTGCTACCTGAGTTCACATTACAAACTCTTTAAGAAGAGTACAGGAACAGACTACCTGTCTCACCTTGTTTTCATATTACAACTAACATTATGCCAAATCCTCCAACAATCAGGTCATGACTGTCAGGTCACACCTACTGCCAGGGTTAGTCATGCAGAGAGACCCAAACTGGATAGGGAATTAGTCTGTAGTTGCTCCAGGACACTCCTCAACTGAAGAAGAGATTATATTTGCTCCTCTGTTTTGATTTACTGCAATTCCACAAGACCATTTCATTTTTCTTTATTTTTATCCAAGAGATTAATATGTCTTGATATGGAGTCAAGGGAACTGTCAGTGCTTTGTGTAAATCAGATTTTCTTCCACAATCTCCTTCTCCTGGCCACCAAGAGACAAAGTCACATTCAGGGCATCTACAGGGTTGGCACAGACTCACACTAACAAAAGTCATGGCTGTATCTCCCAAATGAACATAGTCCAAGTTAAGATTCATAACAACAGTAGAGGGAACCCAAATACTAATTGAAAGCTTCAAACTGATCTAAAGGAGGACAGGTAAGATGAACTTTTGACTCCACTGAGGTCAGAAAGAAGCTGGTTATAGATTTCAGACCACAAAAACTTTGCCAGAAGAACATGCCTGTAAAAATGCATAGGATTCAAGGATTGTCAAAATCTGATAAAATTCAAGGATTGTCAAGCTTCATATTTTCACCGTCACAAAATGCTGACTATTCTTTTATCCCCTTCCCTCAGGGATTTTTTTTTTTTAAGAACAGCAGTGAATGAAAATTTTAAAACTTGAAAATATGTATAGCTTTAAAGATCAAAATCCAGAAAAAAAGAATTCTATTTCTAACCCACTATGTTTGAGCTGAAGAAAAAAAATTAAAAAAAAAAAGAAAATAAAAGAAAATAAAAGAAAAAAAGATTGTTAATTCAAAATAACAAACTAGGAAACAAACCATTATTTTTTATGAGGTCTGATTCAATATTTTTGCATGCTTTGAGGTTGTGAGACTGAAACTTCTTCCTGTTTACCTGAAGGCTCATGATGAGAAGCAAGTGTGGCAGCTGACAAAGATCGACAGTTGGTTAAGTTTTTGTATTTGAAAGTATGAAGAGTTAAGGCAAAAAGAACTTGAATCTCTATCCTGCAATCATGTTTTCTATAAAATGCCCCAATACTTCTGCATATGAGGCAATAAAATAAATAATTCTATCATGAATATTTTTCTTTATCCAAGAAAAAAAAAGTGACTAAGCATCAGTTTACGCTGAGGATCAAGATTATCCCCATGATTTTTGCAGTAAACTGTGAAAGAACTAACATCAAGTTAAGCATACAGCTGCAGATGGGACTCCTCAATACTTCAGCCCTCATACCTGATGTGTTCGGTGCACATCTTTGCTTTCCAGTACAAGAAGGCAGGTCCAATGAATGGGTGCTAAGACAAATAAAGGATTAGAGCATCTAGAGGATGAGGACAGACTTTTCTCAGTGATGCCTAGAGACAGGACGAGGCAATGGACACAAACTGAAATACAGCAAGTTCCATCAGAAGTTTCCATAAGGAAAAACATTTTTATTACAAAGGCAACTGAGCACTGGAACAAGTTTCTGTCAAGTATTGTGGAGTCTTCATCCTTGGAGTAATTAAAAAGTTGTCTAGACAACCTGCTGTAGGTGGTCCCAATTGAGCAGGGAGCTTGGACTAGATGTTCTCCAAAGCTCCCTTCCAATGTCAGTTGTTCTATGATTCTATCAAACACCTCCTGTCCAACAAGGACACAGCACTGATCTCAGCACAAGCCATGGTGACTGTGAGCAGTGTTGGGAGAATAGATAGTGGTCATCATCTGCACGTCTGCACTGGCCCAGACAGTGGAAAATATTCAGTGAATGGATTCAGACTCACTGGTCCCACTTGCCAGGAAAACTCCTTAAGTACACAGTTGGGATTTTGGGAATATATCTAAGGCACGGAGGCATTCTCATGGGATGTGACTACAAAGAGCTGAGCTAAAGAAGATAGTGGATACTCCCTCAACTGAAGGAATGTGATCCT
>JAWLRI010000144.1:2060492-2077284 GCA_034781795.1 Crypturellus tataupa
TTTCTAAGCTTGTATTTCAAGAGCTGCACTGCACATTTTGTCATATTTTTATACTACTACATTCAAACCTATCTGTTGATAAATTCAAAATAATTTTAACCTCACATCCCCTCTCTTCCAACTGCTGAATAAGCCTTAAAATGATGAGAATAAAATATGCCCTTGATACACTCATGGTGGAGCAGCTAGGCTGTTGTACTACTAGGCACAATGCACTTGATTCACGCCTACAAAAGTAAGAAGGGGAAATGTCAAGTCTCCCAAAAGTACGTGCTCTTTTATCTTCTCTTCATCTTCAGATGTGAGTATTACGTATCCTTAGTAATCCAGTGCAGGTGCGTGTTACCGCTAGAGAACTGTATTTTACATCAATGAAAGTCAAGGTTATCGGCGCTGGTCACTATTCAGCAGTATCTGTTGATGTGCTCCTTTTAAAAAGATTTTTTTTCAGTAACAATTGGTTCTTAAAATAATTTTCTTTGGTCCTTTCTGCAGCCCTTAGTCATGGAGGAAATAAAATCTCTTGCAGCACGGAAACAGTGACCATGAAGACAAATTCCCTAGGGAACTGCCTGTAAGTCTGAACAACATTTAAGATGAAAAGTGTTGCATTTTCTTTGACAGGATGTTACACGCAGAGATTTAGCTGTCTGAGGCATTTGCTGAGGCAATTAGGGAATAATCTTCTTTGAGTAAGAGAGCAAACACAAAGAAAGGAATCATCATCTTAAGATTTCCCCTCCGCACACACAAGTTTTCAAAGATATGACCAGTTTTTGAGGTTCACAGGTTCCACTAAATGGAAACTCTGTTATCCCAATATCCTGAGTAAACTGAAAAAGTCCCTGTTCTGGGATATACTTTCTGGAATGTGGCGGCATGATGAGACATAGGACAGGAATAGCAAAAACCATGGGCAAACAGGAACAGAAATGCTGAGGAAAATAATAATACAAATAAAATATACATACAAGCAAACAACCAAACAACCACGACAACAAAAGGTAGTAGGAGACCAAGGCGAGTGAGGACAGACACAGATGTCCACACCAGTCTGTTGGAGGACAAAGACAGACTTTGGTGTGAAGCAGGTGAGTTGTAGGGGACAGCAAGACATGTAACCCTTTCAGCTCATTCCCTTTAAGACCCTGGAGTAAAACCTGAAACGTCCAAATCTCAGTAATCTTAAAAGTAACTAATCTAGAGGCAGAGTAGGTTTGTCTGCACCCTCTAGTGGTCTAGACATAAAACATGGTACTGCTTAACACCATCGGTGTTAGGCTATGATGTATTTTTCACTACATCCATGTGCTGGGAGCATTCATTCCCTGGCCTTTTGAGCCATCTAACATATTTGTAATAATTATAGTTTTCAGCCTGTAGCTGGATGTGGCTACATCCAAGCTGCCTTTTGGGAAAGGTCTTTACTCTGTGATAATTCCTTACTTGCACAAAATGACTGCTTGGAGCTCAGAGTTGTTTGCGGGTATACTAGCTGGTGTGAATCAGAACTGTGATAGAGCTGTAGCCACACAAAAGAATACAATTTCTGGCCTGAACCCACATCTCTGCAGTGTTTAATTTACTAATATAGACCTAGGCTTAGCAATCTAATAGTAAAAGACCTCTTGTTCATGGGGACTATGACATAGTCCTCAATCATCAAACTGTACGTATTACAAAAGACCACATTGCATTTTATCTAGGACGTAGAAATACTTAGGTGCATAAAATCAATCGACAGCCCATACTAAAGGAGACTGTTGCCTGATGTACTTGCTGCTGGAGGGCACATGTTGACAGGACTACAGGAAAAGAAAAAACGACATCGTGATTTTGATGATTGAGTAACGGCCCAGAGAACTAGTGAACTAGATTCACAGGAGTCTGTGATTCTAGGTGAGCATCTTGGTGCTGCTGAGAAAAAAGCATGTACAAAAGGGAATTTGTGGTACCTGAAGTGGAACTGAGGTGGAACTTCAGAGATCCAGCCCCAAGTGGTGACAATTCTCATATGGTAACAAACTAATCCCTTAATAGTTGCTTCATGTGACATAATAAAGCAGATACTAAATGGCAGGTTGAATTTTGACAGAACTGAATGAGCAGCCCTAATGTCAATAAGAAGAATGCTTAAAGCACATCATTAAGATTGATTTTCCTTAAGAAAATACATATTTTCTTTTCAAGCATAGTTCAGGAGGAGAAAATAATGCACTTATTGTGCAGCACTCTCCTAAAAGGAAAAGTATGGATGTTCAACCCTCTCTTTGGAAGGTATTCAAAGCTTTATCTACTTCCTTGAAAGCATACTAGCTAGTCAAGACTGACTTACACCCTGTTGGTTGTAGTTGCACCTACATGGAAGATGAAGCAACACTCATAGGACAAAAGAGGAACAAATATCTAAAATACAATGTCAAGGTCATTCAGTCGGAGGACACGTATCTGCTCTCTGGTTTCATCTTCAAGGCACTGTTGGCCACAAAGGCCCAATGTAAAGAGCAGCGACTGGACCATGTCTTCCTCCTTACAGATGAATACCCATGTGTCTAGGCTAAAGAACCTCTTGTCTTCCTGCATAGTGTTTTGCCTCCCCCTGAATTGTCATACATATACATACATATGACTGACTCTATATATAATTGCTTATTTTGAAGTGAGCTATGAGTGGTACTCAGCAAGTCTGTGGTTAAAACACTCTCCTGCTTAGATATAAATGCCTTAATCAGAGTAGGGAGGAAACCATCTATTCTTGACCTTAACCACTGGTCTGTCACTTAGATAGGGAAGGGAAGTGTTCCTCTACTATCCATTATATAACTGTGTTACAGAAAATTGACTTCAGTCCTCCGAAAGAAAAGGCGACAAGGAATCTTCATAAAAGGAACCATCATAAACAATATAAAGACTGTTGCCCTCTAGTAGTCTCCCAGCAAAGAGAGGATACTCTGTGAGACTTACTAGGATTACTTTTCCAATTTTCCATGTTTCCAAGATTGAACCATACTTACCTCTTGGTAGCTGCACATTCTGCATGGGATGAATGCTAATTTCAGACTTTTTTCTTGTAATTTTAATGACTATTTCAAATTCCATTCTGAGATATCCAAGTCTACATTAGTGGCCTAATCAACCCACACAATACTCATCATGTGGGACCTGAAATCATTTTCTCAGATCTGGTTTCAAGGGGTTAAGCTTTCAGAAAACCACCAGTTCTGAGTTCCTCATTTTCAAGTGCCTGTTCAAAGACACCTGTGTCTGAGTTGAAGAAGTGCTGATTACTCGCAGATCCAGATGTAGCCAACACAACTGTGGCTTTGAAACAAAAACATTTTATATAATGCCATATGTTCTGAGAAAACAGGCCTTAGGCAGCTCAAGTTGTCTGCACTTCTGAGATTTTTGTTGTTCGTAATAGGAGTAAAGTGATTTTTGTATTAGAGGAAGGTAGAGGGCGAAAAGCTTGCTGTTTGGTTGCTGTTGTTTGTTTATTTGTTTGCTTGCTTTTTTTTTTTTTTTGAAGCACTCCAATGGTACAATCCTACAGCAGTTCATGACACACACACAAAATATGTCCAAATAAAATTATTTATTTGGTATTCAGGACAAAGATTTGGATGGTGCACTGTACAAAAGGCATAGTCATCAATCACTCATCGAATGATGAGGAGAAAAGTCTAAAGCTTTCTGATAGGTATGTTCCCATAAGAAAATTGTTGGAAGGGTAATGGTTCCAATACAGATCTAATGACAATGGCTTAAATTTGTCTGTTTTCTAGTCAGTTGATTTGTAAAGTTTATTGAAAACAGACCTGCTTAGCTGTCTTCAGCTTTTTGACTTTCAACTTTTTGACTTTTTGACATTTTTTAGTAACAGAACCATTAAACTCCAAAAGAATCAGTGGAGTCTGCTGATTAAATTCTGTATCCCAGGGTCTTCAGTAGTAATTTTGTCCAGGATGCTCATGCATGTTCCCCTGAGGTATACTAATGCATACCCCTCTGAGGTATGAACATCATGAGTATTTTGACAAGGAAGGAAAAAAAAAGGACACTTTCATAACTCACACCTTCCCCTCCCCTTAATCCCAGGAGACTGCAAAGCTGAGGACCTCAGTTATACAATATTCAAACAATCAGGGCGATGGTTAGTGCTGGTTTAGTCATTAGAAATACATAATCCAGAAATACTTTCATCTTAACTATGACTGCAGCTGATGCAAATTGAGTTAACAACCCTGGCTAAGTAATTGAGTTAAACAAGAGGGAGCTGAAGCTCTTAAGGTGAACTACACTATGCTTTACATGTTATATAGAAAACTTCTTTCTGACTGTAAATCATGACTGAAATTTGTGTGCACTTTTCAAACAGAATGGCTGGAAAACCTCTCTTTCATATGAAGAGCCTCCTTCTCAGCCACCTTTAGGACATAAAGATATTAATAACACCTCTAAGAGGGCAAAGAGTGAAGTTTCTTTCCAGATCTCTGGTTTTAGTAATCTCAGCAGATACATAACCTCAAATTCTGGTCTTTGTGGGTGAAATAGCCTCACATTCTCATCACTGAGGTATTTCAGGTTCAGTGTACACTAAATATTTGAGATCTTAATGCATGTGTACTTTTAAGGGCTTTTTCAGTACTTTGAATCAAACACCATCAACACTATTTCTCGGAGGAACTGACTAGACGTGGTGAAGTTCTGTATGTTATAGTTGGTTGATTTGTTTGCTCTACTCACATACTTACTCCTACTAGTGTGTGTGGGCCCTCTTGTATGATTACTAGTGTCCCCACCTGAGAGAAAGCAGAGATCATGGCAGATCTGGAGGAAGACAGCATAGAGAGACAAATTACACAACAGGAATATTGGTTCCTTTGGTTGTGACTAGGCTTCTGTCTGCTCTAACTTGTGCCTAGAGCATGACTATAGGAGTAAAAAGAGGTGCTCGGAAACAGCTTTTGTCTTGCTTTCTTGAATAGTGTAGGGGTACCTAAGAATTCAGCTTCCTCCTGTTTGGAATAAAAAAGGTAGTGTGACACTTTCTTGCCATTGCCAACAATTTCACAGTTCAGACTAACAATTTAGTATTTACAAGAGCAGTAAACACTCCCCTAGACTCACTTGCCTCAGCAAATTTACCTTCCTTATATCATCATCTCAAACTTTTCTAGTAAACCTGAAAGAAAAAATGAATACATAGGGTGTTTGCCCACAAAGAGCTGCATGATAATTCAAAGTGTACCAGCGTTCTGTATCTGACATTGCTGTGTCCAGATGTGGACGCAGGAATGTTAAATTAATCACCTTCTCCTTCCTTCAGTGGCAGCTAAATATCTTAACTGGGTCTTGGCCCATTCATAAATTGGTCTATTATGTATTGAGTCAAGCAGGATTTGTTGTAGGATTTACAGACTTGGTTTTGTAACCACATTAAATACTCTCCCATTTATTTTGAACTGGGCTTTTATTACTTTGATCCCAGGCTGCAAAAGGATGTGTGCCAGGCATTTTGAGCAGTCAGTATATGACTTACCATGACACTCTCATGAGAAGGAAGACAACCCCAGCCTCAAGAGATTCTGTGAGCAGGAGAAAACATTAGGCTGTTTTCTTTCTACAGTTCAGTGTTATATGGTGGATTACTATACAGCAGTAGAAAATCACCATTATTGACATTACGCATCTATAACCTTCTCCTCCAGCGTACTATGGCCATGTCACACAGGGAGCCATATGCAGTTGTAGAAACCAGTCAAAGGAAGTAAAATGCATTAGATAAAATTGTGAATGTCTGGCACCCAGACTTTTATTTAATTGACCAAATATTTTTATGAAATACTAGGAAACTTAGTAAATCTCAGGACTTATACCCTTTATCGAATTCTGATAGAATTAGCCAACAGGTTGACATTTACTGAGGGAGAGGGGGAAGCAGGCTTGTAAACATAGAACAAAGAACCCTTTCAAACAAGACTAAAACAGGAGATAGGCTCAGTATTATTTTTTAGTTTACTGCTTATTTTCTTGCTTCTAAATTAATGATAAAGTGAAGAACTCAAATTGTTTGATCTCTGCTCTGCATAACCTAGCACCTCCACCTCTAACTCTGAAGAAATGAGGCTCCCCTTGTGGTTGCTCCTACATCACACCCTTCCCTTACAGGTGAGGCCACCCACAAACCTCATTCCTCGGGTAGGAAAGTATACCAAAACAAAACAAAGCAAAACAAAAACAACAAAAAAGACTTTTAAGTCACAAGCAGCCTGCACTATCACTACGAACCATATTGACTGGCTCACACGAATTGTTACAAAACCTGACATCTCAGTGCACATTTTGCTTTCCTGTCACTGTGATCTAGACAGAGTTCTGGCCCTCTGCTTTTATCTCTGCAGCCCGTTGCCATTACACCTTTTACCTCTTCCTGGGAAGGAAACAATCATCAAAACCTTCTCAAATACATTCAGTCTGTGCTTTCTGGGTCACTGTCGATACTAAATACTTTCCTTCTCTGGAGAGGAAATGCACTGCAGAGACTACCTCGTGGGTATTTATGTCTTTTTTTTGAGAATTAAGCTTAATGTAAGCTTAATTCTCTTGATGAATATCCAATCAAAGGTAAGGAAGATGGACAACTAGCAGTGATACTGATAAAAAATAACCTCTGTTTGCCTTTAATCTGTTAGGCACTGACTTACTACTCCATACCTGACGGTTATACAATGGGATTATACAGAAGCACTAAGTTAAAACCTGTGGCAGTTCAGCTATTAAATACTTCTGAAGTTCTAGGAGTAAATAAATATATGCAATATCAGAAACTTAATTTTATTCCCGTTTATTTCAGTTGGGAGATAAACTTCTCCAAAACCCTCCCTAACCTCATTTTTTTCCACCACTGCTCACACTGGTGCAAAACAGTGCTGTAGAGCTTGGTACAGACCTATTTTATTGAACACTCACCTGCAAGGCACATATTCCTGTGCATAAACTGTTCTTTGTTTTGTCTGTTAGGGCTACAAATATTGTATTACTGCAGAATCACTACTGTCAGTGAAGAGAAACTGCAAGAATATTTTGCCAGTGGAGACACAGTCATATAAGGCATCATTTTCAAGAAGGCAGCATAACATTATTATATCAGAATTATGTAGTTTGTAAAGCAGTTTACATTTGTCTTTTGATGCTGACAGCGCAGCTGTCCTAAGTGGCTAATCCTGATGTGAGAGAGTTTATAGTATTTACTCTGTTTCATATGCTTTTCATCTAATCAATCTCAAATCACAAACTAGAAAAAAAAAAGATGCCACCCAGTAGTGAAAGGCTA
The DNA here is from genome assembly GCA_034781795.1 of Crypturellus tataupa. Lineage (NCBI taxonomy): Eukaryota > Metazoa > Chordata > Aves > Tinamiformes > Tinamidae > Crypturellus > Crypturellus tataupa. Next base: position 2,067,829 of record JAWLRI010000144.1, read on the forward strand.
TGGAAACCAGGCTACCTTCTCACAGTCCGAAATGGCCTCTTCAGTTCATGTTTCAGTCTGAGGTGCTGAAAAACCCGTGCTTGTTTCTTGGCTACCTACAGAGTTTTCATTTATGAAGTGGCCATTATGGTATCTGCTAGCTATTAGCACCCCACACCTCAGGGAAAAAAAAAAAAAAAAAAGAAAAAAAAAAGAAAGAAAAGCACCTTCTTTTAGGTTCTTTTGCTGTTTATAAACTCTGTTTAAAATGATATGACTTTTTTTTCTTTTTGAATACTTAAAAGCAATTTTTTTTTTCAACCACTACTTCCTCATTTCTCCTCCCTTCCTCTTAACTCTTTAACATACACTCTCCTAGGTACCTTTGCTTTTCTCCTTTGTCTGGAGTCTGCACAGAAGTTAATCTATACACAGTCTCATCTAACTGGGGGTCTGAAAACTGAATTTTTCAGCTAGCTTCTCATGAGAAAAGCAAGAAGAAGCTGAGGAGATCAAGAGTAAGAGTGAAGTTTAGTTAGGCTTTTACCATAGAATATCTTATTGTGTTCCCATTCCCTGCACTAAGTGACCAGGGAAGAGAGGCATGTCCCTGCAACAGGAAACAACTATACTTCACTCATGGCTTTCAAGAATGAAAGAAACACGAGTGCTAGAGCTGGTGACCTGGAGTGAAGGCACTGTAGCTGCCTGTCAGATTCACCCTCTTCCACTACCAAACTGCTCTCCCTGGCAGAATGTTACAAAAACAAAGAGTTGGAAAAAACAGGTAACTTCCCTCTGGTAAATATCTTTCCTAGCATGCCAGTTGTGCTGGCACAGCGTGTTTGGCAAGGGGTAAGCTAAAATATCTGTAGACGTACCATAATCTGTGTGAACTGGCTGGCTGCTTGAGTAGCATTACACTACGGAATAACTGCCTGTGGAGAGAAAAGCCACTGGGACAACAAGCACGTTTAATTGACTGCTACTCAAGCTTACAATACACGGTGTAGGCAAACCCATCCCATCCCATGTGGGACTGCTTTTTAATGAAGTGCTCACCCAGAGATGATATAGCTGCATAAGCCAAGAAGATTCTTTAAAAGAGGCACAATTTCAGAAGGCAGAGCAAGGAACATGTAAATTTATGGTTTCCATTAAATGCCCAAGAGACAGGTCTCTGCAGGTTCCTCTTCCCAACCTACTGATTCTCATTCATCCCAACATCACTAAGGGAGAAAACGCTTCTTCACAGATTTAACTCTCAACATCTGACCTTAGAGTTAACATTAAAAAAAAATAAAAAAAATAAAGGGCACTGGGAATTTAAATACCTTGCTGTCTTTGTAAGTGTTAAAATTCAAAACTGAGATCTTCCACTGCTCAGCTTTTGCTAAGGGTGCCCAGTATCAAAAATATGAAGCTCAATCACTAGGCACTCAGAATCACTTATTTCCTAATACCCAGTTCATGCTGAAGGGTTGCAATGATCCACAGCTGTGGACTGGGGAAAGACTATTTCTTGAACTGTATCATTTTGAATACCTAATAGGTCATAAATACTCAAAACACTTATTGGAGACTTACTGGAGTAGACCCAGCATGGATTACAGCCAGCAGAAAGTGACAACGCTGATGGGGATTTAGAGAACTCTCTTCGCACGTGGGAGTTCATAGAATCACTTATGCTAACTAAGCACAATCTTTTCCTGATCTGATTAGAACAAGCCATTATCTTATAAATGCATTAACTGCCATGTTGAAGGTATTTTTCTACAACTTATCTTTATTCCCGTGATTGAATTTGTTGCTGTTTGCATACTGCAAAAGAGACAGACCATGCATGGGTTAGAAAGAATAACTGAAGTGATTTGTTCAGCGCCTAAAAGGAGAGGATATTTAAGCCATAATTCCCTCTTCAATGTAATTTATGTATTTTCTATTAAGTGATTAATAGAAAAAAATATTACTTAAGGGAAGACATGGATTCAAATCTCTCACTCTGAAAAGCGAAACAAATTCATACTTCCAACACCCCTATTGAGTGATTCTGAGAAATATAGACAGTACTGGCGTTGCTACTTAGGAGGCTTTTTTGTGACTAAGACAGATGCAAGCACCAGTCTCCAGGGCATAATCATAATACATGGTTGCAACTAGATGTCTCCTTGAAGCTCTCCTGAAAGTGTGAAAAGCTGCAGCTTTCCTGCCTGCAAGGCATTTCCTGTTGTCTAGCTTGCTTGTTGCCTGGTGTCCTGGTTTTCTGGATCTCATTCTAAGATGTCTAATTTTAAGTAGAGATCATATGGAACACCTCGAGTGAGGCTCTGGAGCCTCCTAGACAGCCAGGTACCTCTGCCGTTTTATTTTTCTAAAGTGGAGTGTGCAAGAGATGTCGATGGTCTTAAGCCCTATCAGCAGATTTGCATTCTGTATTAATTGCCTCCAAATAGTTGTTGTCTTTCTTTGCGATTGAGCAAAACTAACCACAATTACTCTTTACACCTAGTTTCTAAAGAAAGTCTTTTAACTTGTTTTCAGCTCAAGTCTGGGGTAGTGTGGTTTCCCTGAACTTGGTTTGTGATGAGAATAAGACGTCAGAAATCCCTATCCAGTGTTCAAAAGACTCTGCAAACCACAAAATTTTATCATACCTTGCAGTTTGTCAAGACTTTTCCTCTTAGTTTATTATTATAATTCAGAAAGAAGAAAAACACTTCTCTAAAAGCAATAGTTTTCTGTTTTGATATGTGATTTGGAAGGTCTTATTATTTGGGTAGTACAATTTAAATTACAAACAAGGGCTCAGTTAAAAGAAAAACTATAACAGCTTGTTTTGACAAATGTGAATATGTCTTGAGCTGGGCATTCAAACAGATGGCATGAAAGCTAAGCAGTCATTTTCTGTAACCTTGCTGTAATAATTTCTAAAAGATTTCATTGAGTTTACTTCATGGCTCAAAAATTTAACTGAGAGGTTTGCAGAAGTTTTGCATAGAAGGATTTGATTCTTTGCTTGGCAAAACAGAGATACAAGTCCTGAGAATAAGTAAGTCCATTATTTATAGTAAACAAATGTTACATTTGGATGAATAATTCTGTAAAACTGGATTCAGGTTATACCCTACTCTTGAGGCTATTCAATTGTTGAGAATTTAGAAAAGAATGGAAAATCTTCTAAGTAAATAGGTAGTGCATCACTGCAACAGTTTTTGTCTTGGGATAAGCAAGCAAGTATACTTTATACAGATTGTTTTTACTTAAATAAAAACACGAGCTGTTCTCCCAGGCAATTTCAAAATATAATACTGAGAGCCTTTACAAAGCAAGACCAGTATTTTTAAGTCCATCATCAATGTGGTAACTAAACAATGCAAATCTATTAGTATTATGAAAAGGAAAATGGAGTCAGATTAGGAAAATGTCTTGTTCAAAGTCATCAAGCACATAAGTGAGAGGGCTAGCACTGCCCTGGAAATCAAGACAATCTGATTATGATCCTCATGGGCACATCTTCACTCTTGTGAATGCGCAGGAGGGTCATGTTTCTTAAACCATTATCCATCTTAAGCCATTATCTCTATGTAATTCCTGAGAGACTTTTTCACAAGAAGGTTTGGAAACACATAGAGCATTTTCACCTCCTTGTTGACTGGCCTTCTGCGTGAGTGATAATAAAGCAGCCCCCTCATCCTGAGTATTGCTTTCAGCCTGTTGCACTCTGAACTGAAGTGTCCTTGGAATTTCAGAGCCCTCCATTTATATAGATGTGCTCAACAAGGTGGTTCGCTACTTTACTTGCCCTTCTCGTAGTGCTTGGGTTGTTGTTGTGCAAGGTCATTGACATATCACTTGCCTGGTCAAAGCATTGTGGCTGCTCCTTCATTGGCAGTTTGGGCAAGAGAAGGCAAGGTTTCATTTTTTGCTTATACAAAAGGGAGCATTGAAAGCAGTCAGGAGTACTGTAAGGACTGTTTCCTCAGAGATGCCTAATTATTGAAAGCTTTGGCCAAAATTAGTGTCTTTCAGAAACATTGTTTTGAACGCATAAGATTGCTATGATGCTTAAAGAAACAAAAGAGCAAACGGGTAAAACAAACAAAAAGAGCAAACCAAAAAGCAATAACTATAAGACAACCAACCCCCCACCTCTGTATATACGCTAACTAGTTAACTATTTTTTACCCTTTGCTTCTCTAAAATTATGAATTTGAGTATAGTAAATAAGAATGAAACAAAAATTAAGTGTGATCACATAGGTCTGGAAGACTGTAGATGTTATTAGTTCATTTATAATTAAAATACAAACAGCAATGGCAAGGAGTTGGCACATGATGTGACCTAAAAATAACAGACTAGGATAAACACATGTGCAGCCTAAAAAGTAGTCTGTCTTGTGATTTGTGTGACAATTTCAAAATATTTCCTGTTGTGATTGTATAGCTTTAAAAATAAAAAGCATAGATTTTTGCTGGTGAATTTTTAAGTGTCTTATCTTTCAGTTAGTTATGACAAAAAAAAATACATTAAATAAGCAGGTAAAAAAAAACTAAATAGCAAATCTAAAACTATTTGTGTGTGTGTGTGTAGGATCCTCTGTTACTGTGTAATAGAGTGCTCTGAAAAATACATATGCTGCAAAAGGAAGTAGCATGTAGCTTATAAGGTAGGTGTCTTAGAGGTTGCATCTGTAGAAGTTGTGTGGGAGTGGATGAAGTTTTGAGCTGAGGAAACCGCTTTTGATTTTTTATTTTTATTTTTATTTCTTTAAAGCATTTCAGAGAATTGAAAGAGGAACCTGCACTGAACAGCAGTTCTAGCTTGTGCAAAACTTTCCCCTCATCATGTGATGAAAAGCCTTTTATCACTGCACTCTTATCTTTGGTATCTGAGATGTTAGAGCACTAGGGCTTTGCTCACCTACATGGCTGCAGGTACTAGAAAGGCTGTAAAAAATATTTTTCCTTTCCAGGCTCTTCTATGAATAATTAATCCTCATCTCCAAGAAAAAAAAAATGTTATAAAGATTAAGACCCTGCTTTCTTTTTCTTTCTCTCTCCCTCCTTTTGTCTAGGAGAGTGGGGAAGAAGTAAAGCAAGAGACAAAGGCACATACAAAAGAACCAAAAGGATACTAAAGCTGTTGTCCTGCAATATAAATTATTCTTATGCTTTTATTAAAAACTCTTGCTGGGATTGTCAAAGTGAAAAAGGATTTGGGCTTGTTTCCTCTAGGTTGTTCACCAAACCACATAAAAGCCCTGTGCATCCTCAGAGACTCGTTTGCACTGTGGCAGGGGACCCTCTCCAGCCTACCCTGAGGGGCCTCTCCTGCCACAGGGCTGATGCCATGTGGAGCCTCGTGCTTGGCACCACATGCAGCAACATGCATGTGCCCAGATCGGGTTGTTCGAGCTGGACTGTGGTGGCTGCAGCCTTTGATACCCTGAAGAGCAACCCGAAAAGGGCCCTTGCCTCCCTGAACTGCCCACAAGGTGGTATCAGCCATGGGGCGCCAAATGGAGTTGGGAACTCCGAGCAGCAAAAATAAACTACTTCCATTATTCTCAGAAACAAGCAAGAAAGTAGTTTGTGCTGATCTTCCTGAACACATGCACAGCACATAGCAGTCTGGGTTGTGTTTTCAAAGACACTGCCCTGCCCCTGCTCCCACGAAGCTGGTTTGAAGTGGCGAGATGTTTGCTATGAGGATTGAAACTGCATCTCGACCACCGCCAAAGCCACAGGTGCCTGACTAACAAAGAAGGTCTGAGAGCCAATTCTCCTTTGTGACCTACAGCCCTGCAGGAGAATGAAAAAAAAAGGAACCAAAACTTTTCATTAGGGAAGACCTCACGAGAGCCCAAGTTTCAAAGTTACAGTTTTCTGCAAAGTATCATTTCCCATCAGATTTTTGCATGTGTTTTGCATGTTTTTGGGGCCAACAGACCTCTGTTCTTTGGTTACTTCTATGCCAAAAAATAAATCACCTCCAAAGGGAAGTTTTTGGTCAGTGCAACATGACCCTCTGCACTGTTAAAGGCTTAGAGCAGTCTGGGACAGTTTTGTTTTGAGCTAATTAATTTCCCTGTAGTTCCCAGGCAGATCCAGGGCAGGCTGAGGCCAGGGACTATCAGGATTTCCTTTGGGGTTTCCTCAGGACCTAGCAACTGCAGCAGTGCAGCAATGACCCCGTCTCACCAGGAGGCTCCACTTTGCACCAGACACTGCCATTTCCCAGCTCTGGCCGTCTCAATGGCCCAGACCAACCCTTGGGATAGCCTTGGTGGTGTCTGTCTTCAAGGGGAGCCCTTGCAGGGGTCCAGGAAAAGAGACTAAGCAGAGGCGAAGCTTCCTAACAAGGCTCATTTTGGCATATCCACAAAATGTGGGATGCACACAAAACGTGTCCCAGCCCACATATTGATATAGATTATTATTTTTATTAAACACCTGAGGGACTATATGCAGTAGTTTATAGGCCAAAGCACTTGGGTGCCTGGGGCCTGATGGGGAAGCAGGAGCCTCCCCAAGGGCTCCTGCCCCAGGGGTAGCTCAGAGGAGGCTTCGCCGCCTCCTTGGAAGTTCCCCACCAGCAGCCCCACGGTGAACACGCAGAGGGGCTCTCCGGCTCCCCTGCTGCGGCTGAGCCCAGGGAGCAGCAGGACCCCTCATCCGGGCAGCACAGAGCCCTCTCCTGCTTTCCAGAGGCCAAGAGCACCTCCTTCTCTCGCAAGAAGCTCTCCTTTGGTGCTTTAACATTACACCCGTGAGCAGTCATTCATAGTGCCTGAACACTCTGATTTTGAATCACACTCCATCTCATTTGCCCAATTTATTCAGGGGTTCATTATTTTTGCTATTTCGCTGTGTGTATATATATATATATGTATTTATTTCCCTTTTTGGCAAAAAAAAATGAGCAGCCATTTTTCCTGGCACATCACTGTTGCTATTACCATCCTTGTTATGTGAATGATAATGCATCCCTGAAGTTATATTCTTCCTATTTAGGTATTTCAATCCATGGAAATTCTGTATTATTTGTTAACACAACTGCATTGTTTGTCGGATGTGACTCAAAGCTTCCTGTAATAGAGCAGTACGCATCCTCCTGTGATATGGCTTATTTTGTCATTGCTATGTCAGTGCTGGCCCAGCTGGATACCTTCTTTCATCGACCTTCCCAGATGCCTAAATTGTGTCAGTTTCCCAGCTTAAAACCAGGCCAATCAGCCTCCCTATTTGCATACTTTTTACGTATTTGTAGAGGCAGAAATATCTCAGATTTTTTTTTTTTGGCTGACTGTTTTATATGATCTGCTTTATATACTTCATACATAGAAACATTTGCCTATTCCTTCCTGAATTTTATTAATATCTTTCCCTGTCTTATTTTTGCCAAGAATACAGAATATTTAGTAACACTCCCATAACACTCCCACTCCCAAAAAACTGTCATCCCAAACTACAGATTTTTCTATGCCTTTTAACTTTAGTTTTTAATCTAAAAATGATATCCTTATCTTTTAGTGCCAGAAATCACGCTCTGTTTTGGTTTAGGTGGAACCATATTTTTCTGTATCCCATGAGTTTCAGAGTTTTCATCTCCGGCAGGCAGTCTCCATAGGTCCTATATACATACCTATAAACGTCATAATCAAATCACTGATTATGCACTGAAACAGGCATTACTGTTTCTATCTTTTTTTACCTGCTGATATGTTAATCTGTGTCACTGAAGGACCTCACAGATGGTCATCTCTTGCCAGAGCTCTCACCTGCAGGAGGTTTTTCTCCTACTTGCCCTTCTTCTGTCAATAGATATCCAATCTTCTCAGAAATACACAGTCTGCTACTCTACGATAGAGCTGCTGGCTTATGTTGTCCTTGCAACTTTCTTCAGCATACAACTCTCTTGGATTTCTACATTCATTTTAATATATCAGTGGGTTTCAGTGGGATTTGGAGGACTTTTTTTTTCCTTCTTCCTTTTAAACTATTTAGTAGCTCAGGTGAAGAGAAGGTGTTCTTTTCCCACACTTGAGTTCTCAGTGCCTCTCTGTGCTGTAGACCTAGTTCCAGATTCCATGATGCTTTAGGGCTCCTTTCTCATTCAGGCAAAAACATACAGAGAGAAATCGTATATTTTGCTTGAGGTTAGACACCAGACTCAACTAGATCTCAGTGAAACCTCAATGGTTTGGTGCATGAAAGGAGAGGTTAAATTGAGGGCAATTAATTAGCTTCCACAGGGGATGGCATCTCACTGAAGACTGAGTCATCTCAGACATGTATATGGTTAGGTTTGAAATCACCTAAACCTTGCATTTAAACTTTATTTTATCACAAAAATTTAAAAGTGCTGTGTTCTCTAGTCTTGGGAGTACACTAAGCACATTTTAAAACTGATGTTGTTCTGTATTCTTGTCCTTGTCACTCTCCGCATTCCACACTCTTAGGATACCCTTCTATGTGGCTGCATTTTTGACCTTACCTTAAAAGCAAATACTCTTTAAGACTGGCTGAGCAGAGGAGCCCACATTTTTTATGACAGTGTTTTGGGCCTACTGAAACTCAAACTTGAAAATTAAGTCTGATTACTTTTACTTTAGGTCTTTTAACTGCTGTACTATAGGATTTCTATCCTTTCATTTAACGTTTTTGCCTATCAAACATTAGTAACCGAATAGCTGAGCTTTCAGTGTAGTCCTCAAAAAAGTTTTAAACCAAAAGAATGCTTTAAATGGTAGCTATATTCTGAAACAAAGATGATCATGATATTATTTGATAAGCTGGATAAATAGTACCACTGACCTGTCCTCCTGATAGCTGCACACCTCTCCTGGACTCCGTCCCATGTCAGATCACACTAAGGCTGCTCTCACCTCATTTGGGCCTGCGCTACTGGCACATGGTCACAGTTTAGAAATGCCCATGGTATTTACTGACCACAGGCGGGAAGGTGGCCAAACAAGATATGACAAAGCGGTGCACAAGATGTTAGTATATCAGCTGTGGTATAGTATATACTACAGCAATGACTGCCTCTTCACGCGTGATAATCTTGAGCTGCTTCACTACATTTTATCCCAGAGGGACGAGCATGTTCATGTCTCTGTAAAAATGAAATCAAATGCACAGACTAATTTCACAGAGGAGCTGATGCACTGTCAGTTCACACTTTCAGTTATGTTGCAAGAACGTGTTCTCTTGCCCATACCCTGAAACAAAAATAGCAGACCACATTTGAGTGTAAGAGATGAGATTGTGAGATGTGGATTGTGGTTGTTTATTACTGGAATACACAGAATTATTTAGCTCTAACTCCATAGAAGTTCGAAATGCTAAAGTCATAAAAAAATTATTGTTAAAACACAAATTTTAGGTTCATAAATCAATAAATAACATCCTTTAAAGCACAACACTTTCATCTTTGCTATTTTTTTCCAAAATGCCAAACTCTAGTAGAGATTTA
>JAWLRI010000144.1:2077384-2099159 GCA_034781795.1 Crypturellus tataupa
TAAATAACATCCTTTAAAGCACAACACTTTCATCTTTGCTATTTTTTTCCAAAATGCCAAACTCTAGTAGAGATTTATACAACAGCTATGATCCAGAAATCTCAGGACACTTCAGATTTTATTCAGAGCATTTGTTTCTATTCTCACAGTACTAAGAATAAAAGGAAAATCAGGAAAGTCAATAACAAACCATTGTGATGTATTGCATGCTGTTAAAAGCAGAGAAGAGCTCCTCCCCACAAATTCAGCTACAGAGCACATTTTTAAGTCTCTCTGTGATTGTTTAATAAATAATATTAATAATGTATCAGCACATATCTGATAATAATTATAATTAGAGTATTTACATACTTCTCAATATGGAAATAATATGTTAGACAAGGATGGAATCAAATATTTATTTTATTTTTTCACTTAAGCGTAGTGAGGATTTAAGATGAAGATTAAAGCCTGAACACAATGAGCCTTGGAGTTCCTTTCAGCTGGGGAGATCTGAACTCTGACCGTCTCCCTCACCTGCATTTGAGGACTTTCAGAAGAAAGAAACCATAGCAGATGTGGTTTCGAAACGCTATTCCTGTTGTGTTTCTTTGTATTAGAGAGATAGTCAAGCAGCTACAAAGAGCAAGAGTAGGAGGAGGTTTTGGTAAAAATCTTTTTATTTTTTTCGCATTTCATAGTGCCAGCTTCTCCTATGATAATAGTCACAACTCCGATTTGCATCAAACTGTGAAACTGAAGAAAAATCAGGAGAAATGTGCTAAATGGCAAATAAGGTGGAAAAATATTCTGCTGTGTGTCTCTCTGTGTACACATGTAACTATCTAACGCTGGCTCACACCATCTATCTGCTCGCATAGTTAGCTATTTCTAAGATATGTATTAGCCTTCGGGACTGTGCCTTCGGGAACATCCGCTCAGCATTTTCCATGTGTGTGTGAAATTACATGTGTGAAATTACAGCGAGCAAACGCTGGCTTGTGCCAGCCGCAGGCTGCGCAGCTGCAGTCCCTGCCGCTCCGTACAAGCCATAACCTTCGCAGAGCAGCCAGCTCTCCGCCTTCCTCAGCTGTGAGGGCAGAGCGAGCTGCGCGAGCTCCTGCAGGGCGAGCTCGCTTTTACCCACCAAACACCCGAGTAGCAAAGAACGCCGAGCTGCAGCGCGTGCCCAGCTGCCGTGGGCCGTGGCGGCAGTTACACCGGTATAAAACCTGCAAGGCTGGTCCCGAGAAAAACGAACGCTGATCACCCCATCTGGGCACCGCAGTGGGATCACCTGTTTTGTACCAGGGGTTGCAGAGTAAGGAACAGACACACTCAACTTCAGGTGACACCCGGGCAGGTGACAGATCTTCCTGCGACCTGCCTGTCTTGCATCGAAGCCGTTCAGCGAGGAGGCACAGCTTGTCATGAACCGAGTCTTACTCATTATGTTCATCCGCCTCTCCTAGGAGGAGCCTGTTTTCAGAGAAACCGATATGAGAGACACCCGCCAAGCGCACACCACTCATGCAAGACCTGCTGCTGTACCTTTGCAGCACAAACAGTGCAAGCTCACTACAAGTACAGTACAAGTGCAACATAACAAAAGACAGATTGCAGTTTTTGTAGCTAAAGCCCCAGCAAGTGTTCATCGGGTAAAGTCATGCAGTAAGCCCTCTTCTTTACTGACTCGTTTTCACGTGGAAGCTGGCAACATTTTAAAATGGCAGCTGAGTGAAATGTGAAAGGAAAAATAATGTTTAGGGATCTAACTCAGATCTTGATAGAATCCAGCTGATTATGGGCTTCAGGAAAGAAGGATCTGAATCAACAGGATGTTTAAAATGGGCTGGATTCAACTCAAACACCTGCCCATACCAGGCCCTGAAAATCTGCCCACTATACTTAGTGGAATCCAGATTTTCCAACTCACCCTAAAGCGGGCACTTATATTGGTCCAGATATTAATCCCATAGCAGCAGATAAGACCAGCTGAAAAAAGTGCCAACTCAAACCTCCAATCCTGCTACTTGATTCTACTGTTCTGAAAAGCTCCTAGCATAAGCACATAGATCTTAATAAAACACAGAGTAGTACAGCCTATATTTAAGTCACGGGTTATCCAGACTGAGGCTTTGGGATATGCTTCTGTGCTATTTGACCAAAATGACCTTTTATCTCGGAAATAGTAGACGATTTTATATGTATTGAAATCAGCTAAAGGGAGTACAGCCATGATCTTTGATTCATCACTAACAACACTGGTTCCAATTACTGGTCACAATACTTTACACTAAAATTAGAATTATACTATATTCTGTTCTGAAAACATTTCCCAAATACCATGCCAAATATCCTTTGAGACACATCTGCAAAACTTGATTGACTCTCCTACTTATGGACTCTTAAGGTGTTAAATTAATCAACAGCTACAGACTGTCACATACTTAATGTAGATGCAAGAGAAAGCAACATGTGAGGTTTTTCTTTTGTTTATCTCAAAAGATAATCTTCAAAAACATGCATGAACTTCTACCTTGTTTCCTTTGTGGACTGAATAAAATAGAAAATATTTTAAAAGAGTTTCATAGAAGAGAGATATGAAAAGATACGAAGTACAGATTTCATACATACATATATAGATATATGAATATGTATGAAATCTGAATGAAATAAGAAATGTGTTGTAAAAGGCCAGTTGTACCATACAGATTCAATATACGACCATAAAGTTTTCTGAAAGCTGAAGGATTCCAATTTGGGAATCTGTCATTCTCTGCCACAGACAACCCACACCAACAAACTAATAGTTCTTTTCCTGGCCCTTGAGGTCAGAAGGGAAACGATCAGCTATGACTTTTCCTCTGACTTTCACAAGAGCTATGTGAGGCAATTACTTGTATTAGGAAATAAACGCAAACCGGAAGTTTGTTAATCCCCCACATAGACAAGATTTAAAATTGAAAAGGATATCAGTTTATGTATCTAAAATTAGATTTGATCCTGCACTTCTATGGTCAAAGTTCTGTAAAAAGAGAGATCTTCCCCGTCTTGCCATAACTCAGTATTGATTAATAGTAGTTTAGGGGCAAGTTCTCTTAGTAGGGCCCTCAGAGCAGGACTGCAGGCACAAATATAGTGTGGGCTAATGCAATCAGGATTCTCTGACAGACGTCAGCAATTTTTCAGTAACTGCGTGCATGCATGCTGTTCCTCCATGATAAGGGTAAGAAAAACTGCCATTTCACCAGGGGGCAAGTTATCTTCTGCGGTTGGGAAATAAGAGCATGCTCATGGACAGTGACCACAGGGGAATGTGAAGTCAGATATTAGCTTGCCATGGAGGAATGTATTCTTGGACTGCTATGTTGAATTCTTGAGAAGTATTGGCTTAGTTTCACTAAAGTCTATTACAAAAATGAAGCTTAAAAATCACTTACTCCTTTACTGTACTAAAGTTGATAATATATTTACATTTTCTCACTGAAAAAAAGCTATTTTTACTTCTTAATGTGAAATCCTTGTGAATAGAAGATGCTTTTGTTTTAGCTTGCCCTAAGTACTTGAGGTCAACCCTATAACCACCGTAGGGGTTACTTTAACTAGGTAAGCTAAGACAGAATCCCCCTCTTTCTTTCTAAAGAGAAAGGGTTTTTGATTCATATAATAATTATAAACTCATGCTTTCATTGTAAAAATGTACTGTGAAGGCATATCCAGTTTTCTCATGTACTGTATTGGAATAATCTGTCATGAAAAGTAAGAAAAGAGGAAGAAAAACATTTTTGTCTTATTTTTCTAAAGCTAAAAGGCAGGTTAGAAATGTTTTTACAGATTTGTTTTATTTGTTCAGAAGTACAAACCAATACAAAATCAGTACGGACACGTGCAGATATAGCAGTCTCATTTGTCTGGATGCATTTATTTAAAAAAAAAAAAATAAACCAAAGACTTATGTGAAGTAATGTCTTAGAGCAATGTTTTTCAGTCTTTCCAATAATGGTATTCAGAGCAAAACAACAGAAATAAAAACACAATGAAGGAGAACAAAAAAAAAAAAGACAGGGTAGGGTCAATACAAAGAAGTTTCTTAGAAAACTTATGTTCAGATCTTAACTGAGTGAATGAGTGAAGCAAAAATTTGATTTGTAGAGAGGCACAAATGTAAATCTACAAGTTAAAATTAGCAAGAAAGGCTTATTATGAGCATGAGAAAGACTCCTCAAAAGGAGTCTCGGTCAAAATCTTTGGCTTCTTTCAGTATAGCCCATGGTCATTTTAAGGATGCATCCACACTCTTTAGTTTTGTGACTTGAACTTTTCCAGAAGTGCTTCTTTGAATCAGCCCAATGATTTTTCAGGAACAGTAATTGTGATACATTACTAAAGGGCACTTTTTCTTACCGTTCCTCATGTGAAAACCCCCTGCTTTATCTAAATATCAAAGTGTTCTTCTTGCAACTCAAAATGCCATCTTTTTGTCTTTCTAAAACCTCCTCCTCACTGTCTACAAAGAAAATTAAGCGGTTCTGTTTTCTACGCTCATCTAGTATTCTCTTTTCTCACAAGCAATTCAAAGAGTCCAGGAGGAGTGGAATCACCAACAGTAATGATTCTCTTTTAATTTTTACTCAGTTTTACTAAATTTAGATAAGAATAAATTAGCTTGTTAATTGCATATGAATGTAACCCTTTAGTTCTCATTATAACTTTGTGAAAGTCATGAATAGAGGTCAAAAATTTTTCAGCAAATATTTGCCAAAAAATGCATTGTTTTGAAAAACAATACATTTTTTCAATTTTGTTTGTTTTATTAAACTGTTAGTATGATTTCATAGTACTTACAGTAAATGCTGTGTTTTCATTTTACTTCATTCTCAATCTATTTCATTTTGAGTTAACAATTAAGTTCAGAATTTCATTTTCCTTTTCTTGTAACCTGAAACATTCTGTCCCACATTCTTCAAGTGTAATAGTGTCTCACTAAAAGTGCAAAAATAACATGGAATTTATAAAAGTAATACCTTTGTATTGAACACAGTACTACTTTGTCAGGGAGGGGATCAAAAATGATGAAACAGACTGAGTTTTCACAGTATTTCTACTGCATGGTATATTTCTTTTTTTTTTTCCCATCACAATCACAGAATAAGTCACAATTTTTTATAAAATGCTAATTCTGACTTTCAATCAGCTTACAAGCTTTTCAGTCATTTTCATAGGTGCGCTTAACATTTACAAGAAGAACAGAATAGATATGGAAGAAAAAATAAAATTATTTAAGCACTCTTATAAAAAGAAAGTAAAAAAATCTCTCTTGTTATTCTTCCATGACAAATACCACAGTCCTATCCTCTTCTGTTTTTTAATCATTTGATTTTGAGCGAGCCTTTACTGTGTTATTTGACAACTTTTGTCAAATGGAGAAAGAGAAACCACTGTTTCTGTCGCCAGAGGCAAGAGACATCGGTCACATTTACTTACTGACATAGTGCAGAAGAAAACCTAAGATTACTGATATTCCATGGGAGCTTTCTGCATATAGTGCCATGAGTGAGTACGAGGAGGAACAAGAAAATCCTCCTTAAGTTTAATGCGGTTATTCCAGAGGATTCAGGTGCTCTCGATATCTAATATGAAACTACGTCCATGCACTCAGTGTTTCAGATTGAGGCGAGCATCTCTTTCTATGTGAGCAGCTTGAAGGTTGATATAGCTGGAATTAGAACTCCTTCTTAACCATATTTTTTATCTGAAAAATGCTTATTGAGTTATTTCAGCTGATTTCTGTATTTGTTTGTCTGGCTCTCTCCAGAATAAAATCAAAACCATACCTTTCTAGCAGGGATATTTCTGTAACGGAACATGTGTTTTTACGGATTGTGTATATGAACCCATAGCTCAGTGGTGATGCTTTTAAATTCTCCCAGGTCAGACTGCCTCCTGCAATGAATCCATGCAAGCTCCACTGATTTGCACTGTGTGGGAAGGCTGCATTTGCGAGAGAGACATGTAAAATACATGAGGAATCTAATTCTAATCCTTACAAGCATTACTTTCTCACTTGACTTATATGACATTTTCAAGTTAAACCACAAATGACAGAAAGAGACTGTGGTTGCTGGCGGTAGAAGGACATAAAACTATCCAGAACAAGATGGAAATGTAAGTATAGCATTAAGCAAGCCCCAAAAGACACAGTAATGGGAGAGCAAACGTTTGTGGAAATACTCTTTCATGAGTACAACGTCTTCATCCAGGCATTTAAAAAAACGAAACATCAGAGCAGGGGGTTTCTGCTGGCCCAGGCTTTCCTGAACAAGGAATTGGAAAAGGGGGTCTTGTGTGCATCACCCCACTCTTCACCCTTGCAAAAGACACTAGTGAAACACCGTTTCTTTTTCCTTCTTTGTAATGGAGATCTTCCCTTACAGAAACTATGTCCTATGGCACTTGCACTCTCTGGCGTGATCCTGTAGCTGCCTGACCACAAAGTCCAGGGCCTTATGACCCCTCTTCAAGAAGTGCTGGTGTTTTACTGGCAGCACTGCTACGTACGTGCGCAACATTCGCCTTTTGCTAAGCTGCTATTCCTGGCGCTACTTCACATATTTCATCATCTACGAGTTTCTTTAAAATCTCCTCAGCAACACGTGCCCTGAGACAACCTAGTAGTGTAGAAGCTGCTCTCAGAAAACATCTTCGTGACTGGCACTAAAACAAAACCCTGTGTATTCAATAGCTTTATCATAGAAAGAGTGCTGTGGTGGATTTAACCGGAATCTTCCCCGATTCTCTCACCTCCCAAATACATATATTTTTTAGAGTATGTCTAGGGATGAGAGCCCTCAGTTGCTGAGAGTAAAAATCTTTCCCTTAAAAAGACTTTTTGGTAGAGATCAGTAGACACTTTGATATGAATAAAACTTTCCTGTTTTTTCCTTTGAGGGGTTTAGAGTTTTTAGGCACAAAGAGGTCTCATTTGAGAAGACTATCATCTAAGACAGTAAAGAGATCATAAACAGATGTTCACTATGCTAAGTCATGGAGAGAAGAAATAGATTATGTTAATTATTTTTCAAGAGTCTTTCTTCAGTAAGTACCTTTTCAAATTCTCCCGAAAATTCAAGAGCTGCTTTCTTGCTTGATAGAACTCTACTAGTAAGAGCAGAATTTCACCTGAAATGGATTTGACTCAAAGAACTTTTTGCAGTTTTGATCGCTTGGTATGTTTATTTCTTGGGAAATGTTTGCTCTGTGTCTTGTGCAAAATACACAGGAAACACTTTTTTTTTAAATTTTATTTCTATTTCTTTTCTTTTTCCTGGCCTTCCACCACCTCAGCTAAAAACTCCTCATAGATGAGAAACATTGGTTAACACCAGTTGTTAACACCATCTTGCTTCTGTAGCAGTGTTTTTTTCTGCATACGCAGCCAATTTATCTTTAAAGTTAGAGTTGAATATCTACACTCCATCACAGTCTGTGGTGGAACCCACAATGGGAATCTTTTATTTATTTTTTTTTTTGGTGAAAAAGCTATCATGTTATTTTGGCAATGGCTTCTGTGAGAAATAACCACTTAGATTAAACTACGTGGATGATCAGGGTTTGTACTCACTCTCTGATCCTCTTCTATTTAACAACATAGATGTACCCAAAGATATCAGCTGACTTGACCTTGACACCTATTTGGGCCTTTATGTCTAGTATTCATAGAACTTACTCTTGATCTACCCATTTATTCACTTTTATGACTTGAAGTTATTTTGACTGCCAAGGAATATCTTGCAAATAGAAATAACGAAGGCATGGTTTTGCTTTGCAGACTGCAAAACTGAAACTCATTTTGCAGAATTAGAAGCAAACAGCATTTTCTAAGAACTTACAACCTGGAGAGTGGAAACTCTATAGCTTTTCTTATTGTTAGAAAATAACTTGTTATTTCTTTAGTCTGGTACCTTCAGTCTGAAAACTTGCCTGAGTAACTCCTATCTGCCCTTGGTTCTTGATTATATATGTTTATTTTTTTCTTATGCTCTGTTTATAACATGAATATTCTTAAAATAATTGCTTGCATGTTTTCTTTTCTCACATAAGTTTTCCAAGTCTTATTTGAAACAGAGAACTGTTTGCTGCATTAAAAAGAAAATAACAAACAATCTAAAATGTGTATCTGAAGAGAGAAATCTCATGATATTAAGGACAGAGAGCATATAGGATGGACTTAACTCATGGGGATCTTCCAGCATAATGTTCCCATGTCAGGCATTGAATTCATTGCAAACTGTTGAAGTCTATGTGATTTTCTTTGTATTGCAATAATGTAAGAGTAAGAGTGTGATAATATATGGCGTGCCAAAAGAATCAGAAAGCCATTCAACAAGAGAAAGCTTTTCACATTTGCATTTAGCTGTTCAAATCTAGGAAGAAAAAGTGATGCTGGCAAAACACTAACACAATTTAGAGGGAGAAACAGTTTTTTGGAGATACTTTTGATGGACCGAGTTTATTCAAAGATGAAATATGGCTTTTTATGTATTTATGGCTTTTATAAAAGTTAATTAATAGAAGAAATGTGATCTTAATTTCTGTTCTGACATATTGCATCTCTCTCTTGTCACTTGTCTTCTAGGTTTCTAAGCCAAGTGCTCATGATATGATCCAGGTAGCTTACAGGGCATCAACAACCTTGTGAATATGGTTAAAAACGGGTCTCACCTGGACAATGAAACACTGGCAATGCTCCAGAATAAAGCTATCTCCGTCACCCTCCCAGCAGTGTATACACTCGTGGCTCTCATCAGCATTCCTGGCAACCTGTTCTCCCTTTGGGTGCTCTTCTGGCATATCAAACCCAAAACACCTTCTGTTATCTTCATGATCAACCTGAGCATCACGGATCTCATGCTGGCCAGCTGCTTTCCCTTCCAGATTATCTATCACACCCAGAACAACCACTGGACTTTTGGCAAGACTCTCTGCAGCCTCGTGACCGTGATGTTCTACTCCAATATGTATTCTTCGATACTGACCATGACTTGTATCAGCATCGAGCGGTACATGGGGGTGGTCTATCCCATGAAGTTAATAAAGTGGAGAAGAAAAAGGTATGCCTTCGCCACCTGCCTGGGAATGTGGATTCTCTTGCTCCTAGCTCTCTACCCACTAGAAAGCACAGATCTGACCTACGAAGTGAAAGAACTGGGGATTGTAACCTGTTTTGATGTCCTCAAATGGGACATGCTGCCCAGCTTTGCAGCCTGGGTAGCCTTTCTCCTTACATTATTTTTCGTGCTCTTTCTGATCCCTTTCATCGTAACAGTGGGATGTTATATTGCCACCATTCGGAAGCTTATTCAGACATCTAACAGATATGGTAACAAGCAGAAGACTAGATCCATATACCTGGCAGTGATAGTCCTTTTAGTATTCATCACCTGCTTTGCCCCCAATAACTTTATCCTGCTTGTGCATATGATCAGCCGCCTGTTTTATGAAAAGAGTTTGTACCCTGCCTACAAGCTCACCTTGTGCCTCAGTTGCCTCAACAATTGCATTGATCCCTTCATTTACTACTTTGCATCCAAAGAATTTTACCAGAAATTCATGCAAGTATTTCGTCCTAAGGCACTGCTCAGTGACAGCTTGGAAAACAGAAGGGAAAGCTTATTTTCTGGCAGGACCATGTCAGCCAGGTCTATGTCAAGTGGACCTATGGATGGGTTAGAGGGAATGAAAGTCTACTTGCAAAGGCAGGAAAGTGTGTTTTAGCCTTCGACTTCACAGGCAAAAGGGCACCTGTGAGCAACCTGAGAAGAGAAACAAGGCATTTCTTTTTGAATGGCTGCCTCCAAAATAACTTGCTCCACTGACAGAGGTTTAACTATGCTCAGGAGAGAATATCTCACGTGCTACTTTAGTAAGCTACTGTTTCCTGGGAAGAAATGGAAAAATAAAAGGAATTAAGCTTATTCAAGGAGCCAATGAAGTCAAAACAACATTGATCCTTAATGGTCAGCCTGGAATGGGTTCGACTGCATGAAACCAAAGGATAAGTTTAGGAAAAAATTACTTTCAAGTTCTCTGATCTCAGTGATTTGCCAATAGTTTTGGATTCTCAGAGAATGTGAAATATTGCTGTATATGAACTGAAGCATAAACTGAAGTGGGGTTTAGGAGAGCGGAGTTATTTTTCTAAGCAATGTGGTATTGTTTTGATGTATTGCTTTCTCTTGTGTTTTATTTTTATAAAAGAATGAACAAAAATAGTTTGTCATTTTACTGTTTATGCGTTACGTATAGCCACTGTGAATTCACCACAACACTCACCCAGGATCTGTACAAAACCACATTAACCTTTGAAAACAGGTTAGGTTGACTAACAATATTTATTTCAATTTTGTATAGCAAAATATCTTATAAATGAAAGAAAAGCTAAAACTATCAGTGTCTGAGATCACCTCAGCTGCTGAACATATTATAATTTCTTGAAGTTATTAATTTCTCAGGAAAAGGGAGAGCAGTTTTCTCACAGTGACCTACTACAATAATAATGCTGCTGTTTGTTTATGACTGGCATCAACAAATCATTTTCATCAGTTCTCCATAGGCCACGTTCATCACCACCCTAAGCAGAGAATTTTGCTTTATATTGCAGGAGGATGACAAATCTATCTTCCTTATGGAGGTGGTGTAGATTGTGAACCACATTTTCAGCTAAATATATAAGAATTTAACAACAAATTGAAGTGATTCTATGCAATCAGAAACCAGCTGTAAACCGGTTTGTGTGGTCACACATCAGAATGTACTTATTTTAAGGAGGCAAACAGAAAGAAGAAGGAAAAAAAAAGAAAAAAAAAAACAACTCTTAAGAATGGGAGAGCTACCAAATAGCCTGGAATCAGGTTGTGAACATAAGCAGGTTGACTGTGCAATCCTATGTCTGGGACTTTTCTCTGACATAACCCATTCCAGCCTGTTGCATATAGTGTCATGCTCTTCTTCATCATCACCACAGCAATTGCCTGTGTGCTTTGAAACACAACAGCTACAAAATATGTCCCGGGGGACAGATGAAGGCAGAGTGACTCAGAACCATATTTTTTCCTGCAGTATTTAGTTTTACACCTACTTTTGGTTCTCTTAACAGTGAAGAGCCCAAAACACCTGACAGAGCCAAACAAGTTTCTTCTCACAAGCAGGACAAAACTGTCCCCATGTCCCTTCGCTGTGTTGTGACTTCTAGGAAGCTCTCTTTAACATCACACACACTGCATAGAGCAGTGGCTGCAAGTTAGTTACACTGAATTTTAAATACAATATTTTCTGGGTCCAAGTAAAAGGCATCAGGCCAAGGCTGCTACAATTTACGTCTTTTTATATGACATGACTCAAATCCAATTTTCCACCACTAATCAAGGTGTGATTTGCTCTGTACTTTCACTTTTTGCCACCCCAAATTTTACCATGGTCTTTGCTATAGTAGTTAAGTACCTACAAAATGGACTGTGAAATATTTGTGTTCTACCTCTGTCGAAGTATCATTAGTTAGAGTAGGATAAGTCATTAGACTTTGTGATACCTTTCAAAAGTCATGTGAGCTGTTTTGTTTCATTTCACAGTGTTAGTTATGAGCGTTATGTGTATCTTCCATCTGCAAGGCCAACTTTAGCAATGAACGATCAGTCCAAACCTTTCCATCAAGTTACTGTATGGAAGCTGCCCTCATTAGCTGCCTGGGTGCCAATTGTGTACATGTGGTGAGATGGGTGTGCAACTCTAAATCCCCTTCTGTATTCTGAAAGAGAAGAGTCTGCTGAAATCGTCCCTATTTGAGCTGGGGCTCAGGTCCAAGTTCCTCTGTCAGCTCTGGCACATGCTGGTGTGCTGCTTGTGAGCTGCGCTTCTGGGCAGGAAACGTGAGCAGAGGGCTCAAGGAGGAAGAGGCCGTAAGCTTGAAGGTGAAGATGTGAGATAAAAATATTTACTTCTCAGCTAAGCCCAAGGATGGAGGAGGAGGTAAAAAGAGAATGGATAATTTTGCCTTTTGAAAGAGAAACTTTAAAATGATGCTTGCTTGCTGGGGACTCTTGACTAAGGCCAGCTCATCTATGTCATTCTCTTTGAACACGTCATTTATAGTTACCTGCTAATAGCATAGTACTCTCAAAAAACATTATCTAAATCTGAAGAGTTTGAATGTGGCGCTTTGTTTACCTGCACGAAATGAAAACATTCCCAAACTAGATTCCTTCTAACCTGTTCCACATCTACATGGCAGAAACTCAGGTTACTCATGTTTTGGAAACCTTCTTTTGAATTTAGGAGTGCATGGCTCACCCTGCTGTCCAAGTCCTTTTATTCATCTGCTTTCACAGAACTCCAAATTTCTCACTATCAAAATGGTTTCCAGTATTTTACTGTGGCAGAATTTTGTTTTGGAGGATATACTCAAATATATGTATATATACACAAACATACAAACACTTGTATAATGAAACAGTCACTTGGCCTGCTCTAAAGCTGATTTTCACTCCGGTATATTTTGAATCTACTTCTGAAGCTCTTGGTGGCTCCTAAAATGTGCTGAAACATGTCTTAATTATAACTGATATCTAATGGAGCTACAAGGGCAGAAAATCTGCTCTTTTGAAAATACTGAATTGCTCCTTTTGCAGGACAAAAAACAGATGGTTACAACTGACTGAAAATGTTTTTCTCTCCAAGTTCACACAACACTTCATAGCACTCCCACCCTCTTCAGATGCTGCCTGAAAGGGCACAGGAAGGATGCCCCTCGCAGGTACTTCTTCATGTCATCTGACTAACTAGCCTGTAATTAGCTCTTAATAAACAAAAATCCCATGTCAGTCAGTAGAACTGCTCCCACAGTTAGGAACATAGAGTGAGATCAATCTTTTTAGGTTGACAGTATATACTGTGAATCCTTTTTTTCTCCTCTTAAGAGAACAGAAGAAGAAATAAGAAATATTTTCAGAAGCCTCACACCATACTGTTCTTTGGCACTGGAAACCTGTCCTTGTGGGACACCATAAGGTGACAAGACTGCTGCATTTCTTATATTGGGGGTGTGTGTTGATATAGGTATATGCAGATATATGTGTACACCTTTTGAGCAGTTATCAAGAAGTTTGTGCCTATACCATCTTCACTTTGGGAAATGTGGGTTCCGAGTTATGTTTTTACTTTTTGCCTATACTGAAGACATGAGTGTATGGGCTTCTCTTATTCTCCTTTTTTTTATTTTTTGATTTTTGTAACAATTTAATGAATGTGCTTATACGTTTTTGTATATAATAATAATAAATAAAAAATAAAAAAGACCTGATTTAAGATTGTTTCCTTTGTTTTTATCTGCCATACATGAGTTACCTTCCAACTTAGTCCTGGACTAGGAATACAAGTTATGAAATAAAACAAAACTGTTTGCCATTACTAGCATACCTTCTTTTTTTTTCCCTCCTTTTTCATTCTCTCTTTTTTTTCCCCCTTCCCCTAAGGATGGATTTTGGAGACTGATTCCTTTTGGTTTATCTGTCCTCTTTTTATTTTTTAATATGGCAGAAGCTGGTTTTGGCATACCATTTTACAGAGCCAAATTTGAAAAGCAGGCTGAAAAGTTGTAATACTAGAATGAGATGTCAGCCAGATTGAAATCCCTCTCTTTGCCCAATAATTGCACTTAGGATGCTTTTTTTTTTTCTTAATTTCAATATTATGTTTCACAATTCTTAATACCTGTGAATTCTGGTGTTTTTTAATCTCATTTGACCACATACATTAAGCTCACATTGTTTACTACATCTAATACAGGCCAGCCTTAGAGCAAGCTGTCAGAAACAGAATCATCTCAACCCCTAGAAAGTGCAAAACAGTGCACTGAAGCATGCATCCACTTGATACAGTCCAGAGCACCTAGCAGCACCCTGACACTAAAAAAAAAGGAACTTGTGAACTTGTGAACAGCCAGTAGTAAACACAAGAAGGAGAAACATCTCTGCCTTTAAACTAACTCCTAAATTTGTGCATTTTTTCTTTTTCTCTCTCTCTTTTTTTTTTTATTTTTTTTGGTTAGGAAGGGAGAAGCTCATTTAGTACTGGTTTAATGATTTAAATCAACCAAAAAAATTTAAATACCTGACCAAGCTGATTCAATTTTCTAATCTAGCAAAAAAACCAACTCCTTCCTCTCCAAGGTAAATTAAAAAAAAAAAAAAAAAAAAAGAAAGAAAGGTTAGAGAGATTAAGCTGTTAATCATATAATCAATTAAGTCATAGAGTTGCTGCAATGGAGTAACCTGCCTAAATATCTCCTAGAAGGTGTGTAAAGCATGAATATTTGAGGGAAAAGTATAGATGGGAAAGTTTAATAACATGGAGAAAACCAGTCATAGTTTCACAGATGGCATGATAGATTCTGCAACCACTAACTATCTCTAGGTATCAAAACAGGTAGCTTCAAGCACTAGCTCAGCAGTAGGAATAAAGTAAGTCAAACATTAAGGATTATTAGGAATCAGAGGAACAGGAGAAAAACAAACAAACCACACACACACACACACAACAGTGTCTGTCAGGGAGCAGAAAGAGTGGGGGGTCCATAGGAAAGACGGGCCAGAAGCTGAGGGTGACAGCAGCCCGGTCTTCTCACCCCCAGGGAGCCAACTCTCAGTGCTCTAGCAGAGTCAGACACAGGCTCAGTTGACCATCAGATAAGCCAAGGTGACAACACAGCTGTAAAGTCAACCCAGCAGGCCTAGCCAGCAAAACCGAACAGCAGCAAACAGGTCTACATACAGATCAGGCAAGGAATAAGGGCTCAGGTCTGCACCTAAATGGAGTCCTCGGCCCCTTGGTCAGTTGGTGTTGGTGGGAGTCCCAGGTGAGACTGGTCAAGCCTGTTTAGGCCTGTTAGTGCCTCAGGGTCCTGGCAATGTCATGGTAGAAATCCATGGTTAACCCACATCTTGTTTACTTTTAATATTTCTTGTCCTTTTTTTTATCATGGAGGATCTGTAAGAACTAGAAAAGGTTCAGAGAAACAAGCAAGGATGACTTAAGGCATGAAATTGAAGCTTTGTAAGTTGAATAGTTAGGACTCATCAACTTGGAAAAGGGTTGACATAAAGGTAGGAAAGAGTCTACAAAATCCTGAGACGTGGAGAAGACAGATGAGTTTCACTGTTCTTCTCCATGCAACAAATTGGGGGTAACATATTACACTAATGGGCTCCAGGTTCATAACCATCAGGTGATTGATTTGATCTTAGCTTTTCTAAGCTACACAAATGTGGCCAGTATCTGAGGGAGAACTGAGTAAATCAGGCAGACCCTTGACCTGCCCCACTCTATTGCTGGTAGGATCCCCTGAAGGGCTTGCCAGAAACGTCCTGGAGCACCATCTAGCTGTGAGCGTGGCCTCCTCCACGTCTGCCTCCTGCGGGTGCTGCGGCTACTGTCTGAGGAGTCCACCCCAGAGCCAGGAAGGGGGCTAAGTGTGTCCCAGTGTGGGGCATGAGCTTTCTCCTTGGACCTCTTTTATTTAGCACAGTATACAAGTTTCTCACATTCAGGCAATGATTAACAGTGAAATCCTCTTTCAGCTAACATCTTGTTTTGTTTCACAGCTTAACATTATTTCTAACGCTTTTTTTTCTTTTTCCTTCCCTTGCCTCTCTCAAAGTGTTACTGATGTTACTGGAGCTGATTAACAACAGGTCTTGTTTCCTCTCATGGCACAGACATCCACCATTGCTGGCTCATTCAACTTGTCATACAACAAGTCTCTTCTTAAAAGTGGGCATAGCTGTGACAGTTTGAGAGTGTGACTCTTGATATTCTGACAGTATCTTGTCTGTGTAAAATCCATTAGGAGAATTTTATTGGCAAAATTTTTAGATGTAGCTAAAGCTTCATTTCTTTAAGTGCCCCAAATGAAAATTCCCACACTTAATGAATCTTGCAAGTCAATTGCGATATAAGCCTTGGTTATTGAACTCATCAATCAAATCTATCTAGAACAAAAAGGGAATTTGCTACTGGAAAAAAACTTGCACTGTCTCTTCTCATTTATACTGTAGGTTATAGTCTTAAATGTTGTTACTGAGAGCAGAAATTGACTCGTACCATTCACTTTAATATATTTGTTTAGATTTCATGCATTCTGTGTTAAGTTTTTGCAAAAAAATCATTCTGTTGTCAAACCCATAAAGTATAATTATAGAGGATGTGGGTGATAGTCAGCAGGACACGATGCTTAGCAGAAATATCTTATTAATAACATCAACAAAAAAGATGACTTAACTGTCGAAAAAAACCCCTACATGTCTGAAGACTGGATTCCTATGGAACTCTGATCTTTCATTATTCTATTGCAAGTCTTACGTTTTCCAATACTTTTACTTAAATCCCCAGCACTTAGAGATGTGCTTTCCCCTGAGGCCCCTCTCAGACCTCTTTCGTTATGAAACAAGTTCAGAGCTGCCAGCCAGACTATTACTATAGTACCTCAGACTCTGCTTGACTGTCTTGCCTCCTGGTGAAGACTGACTGCAGGACAGGGACTCTGGAAAGCCAGAGCTATCCAAATGCAGAAATGTTGTAATGCTGTAAGGTTTTTCCAATATCCTCTACACATGCCTGGCTCCTATGCTATACACCTTAGCAGACTGTCAAAGGTGAGAGGACAACAGACCTCAGGAAGGTATAAACAGGTTCAAGACAGAGATGACAGAAGGGCTGAAGGAGTCATTTCTGTGGCAGCTGGAGGGAGAACTAGAGTATGCAAGAGTTTGGAAAAATAATCAGAAAAATATTCTCTACAAGAGTGCATCTTCAAATAAACAATGTCTATAAATAGTTTTCTTCATAAACAGAGAGTTTCATTTTGAGAACATGGAGACTCTTCAGTGCAAAAGGAGGAGACAACAGCAAATCTCCAGATGCCTGCTGTAAGGAAAGGAATGTGATTAACAGGTAAACAAACCACTACCTAGATACAGAAGAAAACAGGAACTCATATTTCTGGAAATGTAGGCTTACCAATGCACATAACCAGAAACTTATCAGATAAAAAGTTAATTTTAAGCATTGTTCTGGGTGTCTTGATGTTTGGTAGTGACTCATGTTGATTGTCCCATCCACTTCCCAAAGCTCCGTGACAGCTTTGACTGCTGGTTGCATTCTCACATTCAGATGCTGATACACCCCTATATACCTCCGAATTACCATGGATCCATAACACAATAGCAACATTGCTATCCAAGACCTGTCCTTTTTTGACTTTTGACAGTTGTCTTCTGATATTGGTATCTTCATGTATGAAACAGGAGCTTGTTCACCTGATGGAAAGCCCTGATGGCTCATGACCTAGAAAACTCCTGCTGGCCTCAGCAAATGCTTAAGTAGATCTTTCTCACCTCTCCTGACCCATTCCACTTCAGTAAATGAGGGCAAATTTGTCATTTAAACGACTGGAGTCTTCTTTCCATCATCTTTCTACAGAGAGCCTGTATCACCTTCTCATTTAGAAATCCCCCTGGTTTCAGTCAGTGATGTTCAGCTTCTTTTTTCTTCAAAAATGTTCAGCAATGAGACCCTGATGATTCAGTTTTCCCAGTTCCTGCATCACTGTCCACAGATGAACATTTTTCCTTCCATATTTCAGGTGCCCTTCAGAGTGCATGCAGTATGCATCAGTATCCCTGCATTCTCATTCCATTCTAAGTACTGCAAACCACTTGGTGCACTTTTAACATGACAATACATTTGACCTTTTGTAACAAGTCAAACACTCCTACATAATGCTCTTAAAACCAAGCCTTCAAAGAAGTATAAAAGCCTAATATAATACAGCAAACTAATTTTCTTTAATGACTGAGAAGACATAAGACAAAAGCAATGCCTAAAACTAACAATATTTGCTGTAAGTTTTGGAATTATATACTTTAATCATATTTGGTAGAAGTATTTGGGTGGTAAGGTGAAATTGCTCCTGTTCTTACAATCATGAAAATTTGTTGGAGGGACCTTATTTCCTGTTACAAACATATGTCAGCACCTATTAATCTGCAAATAAGTGTGTCTGTGCTCCAATTCCAAGAGCTCCAATCTTGATGTTTACACAGCAACGCTTAAGTTATTACTAGGCCTCTTGACATCAATGTTAGCTCTGACTGTACCTATAAGTACACACATACATGCACACAGTTATATTAAGTTGTTCTTACATTTAGAACTAGGACTTTGACTAGGTTTGGTGCTTAGATTTTTTCCTTACAAGGCTCAGTTTACTACAGCTGTTGCTCTAAAGTAGTAAATATGTAGAGAAATAGTGGAATGTACTGCCCTCTTGTGGAAATCTATAGACTAAACATGTAAGCAGGAGCTCCACAAATGTTCTCAACCTAGAATTGGAGTTAAAAAATCATTTTCCAATAGAGCTGGAATTCCAGCTCAGTCAATAAAGCTTCCATCATCTGCATCTTATCCTCATTTTTCCTAACCTTACACTGTTGTCCTTCCAGTACCCTTATACTGTGCCAAATAGAAGAGGAGGCACACTTAAGAGAAACAAAATGTTTTTCATTCTTACACAAACATATTTGTATCTCCTATTTTATATAATTGTGTGCATGTTATATATATATACAGATATATCATGTGCATACGTTGTGTATATAAAAGTATATATTGTGTATATAAACACAGTCATCTTTTGAAAATATTTTATGAACTATTTTTGTGGATTTTTTTCATATGAACAATTTAGGAACACTGGTCTTTATAGTTTGATATACCATTTATTTTTTCACTAGAGATTATTTAGGTGGAAACTGGAGCAACACTGAGTTTAGCTGCTGAACTACCAGTATAGCACAAGAAACCCTGTAACTCTATAACACATCCAGGCATTGGATGCAATATACCTAAATGCAGATGCAAGAATTTGTTCATGACATTATTCTTTACATGCTTCAAATATCACATAGTGATGGTCATAGTGTAAATATGTAGGCAAAAGAGCAGAAGTGCGGAACGAAAATATCAAAGAAATATCTCTGCAATACAGAACTCTAACACTGCCTTTTTTAAAAGGCAGCATATATTTGAAAAAGTCAACAGTTTTGTAACCAACCTTGGACAAGCTAATCTTTGACTAGCATAGTCAGCCAAGGCAGAAACTTTCCTGATAACTGCTGCTGTTATCGATCTTCATCTCGGTCAACTCACTGCAGTCTCACACTTTTTTTCT
This sequence comes from Crypturellus tataupa, assembly GCA_034781795.1. Taxonomy (NCBI): domain Eukaryota; kingdom Metazoa; phylum Chordata; class Aves; order Tinamiformes; family Tinamidae; genus Crypturellus; species Crypturellus tataupa. Next base: position 2,096,646 of record JAWLRI010000144.1, read on the forward strand.
GTCTGACTCCTGCAAGCTGCTATAGCAGCATAAAGTGCATAAAGATTACTTGTCAAATCTCTCCTAGCTGTGTTAGCTTATCTGAAGTTATCTTGTGTACACAGGGGTCCTTTGAACATTGCACACTTAGATCTGCATAAATAACATTAAAGGTTGATGAAAACATGGATTTTACCAGCTTCATGTTTTTATTTTTTCACTTCATCCTGCATGCCTATCACAATAACAAATTTAGAAGTCTTTGAAAATAATAAGCAAAAGCCACTTCTCTTTTTTTCCACATAAAAATTCTTGTGTCAATCTCCATTTTAGATTTCCATTTAGTCATGGAAATGACTATATAAATTCCAATCATTTCTTTTGTAATTTCTTTTTAATTTTACCTCAGTAAAATCTCTCTGCAAATAAGAAAAGGAATGCATATCAGACTGCAGATGAGGAGAGGAAAACCATGTCTTATTCCTCCATTAATGGGACCATATATGTAAGAAAGATGAGTTATATTGCATAAGCATATAGAGCCTCTATAGGCTCTATAAATGACTTGACAGATCAGCAGCACCATTTCATTATTGTCTATCAGAACAAACCAGAAGGAATGATCTTTCAGCTAAGATCATTCTTTACATACACAGGGCTTGAATCACCAATTTTCAACCACTCTTTTATGTCAGTGAAACTACACTTGAAGAGAAAACAGCAGGAATAGACCAGGTCCCTTGTGGGAAACACAACACTTGGAATTATCATCTTACTCCTCTGGAGTGACTATAGCCCCTGCATAGCAAGGTGTAATATAAAGTGATGACATGGGATAATAAGCATGTCCCAAATCCTAGGAGCATCCCTGCAATTGCTACAACTATAATTTCATTTTCTTTGGCTAATGCTGCAGGGACACTGAAAATGTATACATATCAACATTTATGCCTATGTTAAACTCTCAGACACTGAGGATAGGGACAAAGTTCTTTTCCAAAATAACTTTAGAACATCCTTGACTTGAGTGTGCCAGGAAATGAATTGCTGTTACTTGATAGGATTCTTATGCTTTTTTTTTTTTTTTCCCAGTCAAAATTTGTAATAGTATCATATAAAAGATATATTGAATTTCTGTAGTATCTTCTAAAAACTGGTTCAGTGACACACTTGGCAGCCTTGCAAAAAAAGAGCAATTTTGTTCTCACAGGTTCTAACAATTTTAAAATATTTCCTCTGTTTCACACTTCCTCACTGAATCTTTCCTTTTCATTTTAATTCTCCAGATGTCTTCCAGAACTGTTTCTAGCATTTTAGATTTATCAGACATGAATGCCTGCTTAGGTCCCCCCTAGCTTATAAGAACAGCTATGTTCACAGTTGTATTTAACCCAAGCACTTTATTGCCTTTTTCATTTGAGCATAGCATCCCTAGTGTTTTAGCATTTAAAAATTAATATTTTTTAGTATTTTACAAATATTGTGCAGTCTGAAGTCCACTGGGACGTATTTGTGTGTTTGCGTGCATGTGTGAGGGGTTCACATCTGCAACCGGAGCGGGACGGCGGTCCCAGGGGCTCGTGTGTCCGGACACCAGCAGCTGGGGGGCACGCTGGTTGTGCAGGGCCAGCTGCTGCAGGGACCCACGCTGCACATCCCTACATGCATCCCCCACCGTGTATCCCTCACCTTGAGTGGACGGAGCCGCAACGGGAGGAAGCTGTTGGCGCTGCCTGTGCTTGGTGTTTTCTGCCTGTGTTCATCAGCGTAGCGCCAAGTCTCATGCACCGAGACCCGATTATTCAGTGCAAACTGGTAGTTGAGCAGCTAAGGGTTATTTTATGCTGTAACACCAGAGCACTTAGTTCAGGTTCTTGCTATACAGCTAAGAAAATACGTCCCACTGACTGTTGATGCTTTTGAGGATTATGCTGAGGTTTCATGTTGCAGTTTTACTCCCTCATAAAGGAGAAATGGGGTATCCTATCTGCTAAAATTGGCAGCAAATTATGCGACGGTAGCGGCTTCTTCAGAACGTGGAAGCGGAGACCATCACCTCTTTGGAAACAGCAGCTCCCTCAACACGTGCGGAGCCCCCGGGGCCAAAGCCGGGCCCTAAGGAGCGACCCCGCGGCGCGGCGCGGCTTAGCCCCGCCAGGCCTCGGTCTGCGCGAGGCGCCATTTCAGGGGCTGCTCGCCCGCGCTCCAACACCTCTCACCCGCCGAGCTCCTGGCCGGCCCGATGCCTCCTGCTGCCGCGCCGGGGCGGGCAGCGCCGGCCGAGTCGCGCTCCGCTCCGCTCCGCTCCGCCCCGCGCTATAAAGGGCGCCGCCTCCGCCCCCTGTGCCGCACAGCGGGAGGCGCAGGCCCGGTCGCCGCTATGGCGCTGAAGCCGGTGTTGGGCAAGCTGCTCAGCAAGCGGGTGGTGCTGGCCAGCGCCTCGCCGCGCCGGCAGGAGATCCTCACCAACGCGGTGAGTGCGCCGGGACCCGCCGCCCCGGGCCGGGCCGGGCCGGGCCGGGCCGGGCCGGGCCG
>JAWLRI010000144.1:2125629-2136494 GCA_034781795.1 Crypturellus tataupa
GCGCCGCCCCCGCCCGTGCGGGAAGGGAGTGCGGGCAGAGCGCGGCCCTCGGCGGGCCCGCCGCCCGGGGCATCCCCGCACCTCGGGCCTGTGGGAGCCTGCCCGCGCCGCCTGCCCCGCAGGCTGGGCTCCGCGGAAGGCAGCTGTCAGGCGTCCCAGCGCAGCGCCTCCTCCTTTCGTGGTGTTAGCGGCCCCCAGCCCTGGCGTCTGCCGGCCTTGCAAAGCACACAGCGAACATGAGCGTTTCTGTCCACAGGTGCAACACGCAAGTAAGCAGATTGCTGCCGATAAGCAGTACAAGGGTATCATCGACTGTGTAGTTCGTATACCAAAGGAACAAGGAGTGCTGTCCTTCTGGCGTGGAAACTTGGCAAATGTCATCAGATACTTCCCCACTCAAGCCCTCAACTTTGCCTTCAAGGATAAGTATAAGCAGGTGTTTTTAGGAGGAGTAGACAAGCACACTCAATTCTGGAGGTATTTTGCTGGTAACCTGGCCTCTGGTGGTGCAGCTGGAGCCACTTCCCTCTGCTTTGTCTACCCCTTGGATTTTGCAAGAACCCGTTTGGCTGCTGACGTCGGAAAAGCTGGTGCAGACAGAGAATTCTCTGGTCTAGGGGACTGTCTAGTCAAAATCACCAAGTCTGATGGTCTGCGTGGCTTGTACCAAGGGTTCAATGTCTCAGTCCAGGGTATCATCATCTATAGAGCAGCCTACTTCGGAATCTATGATACAGCAAAAGGTAAACTTCAGAAGGGAGCTGACAATAAACCTCTCTGCAGAATGTGTGTCTCTGCTACCTGCTTTTTGTATTTCTGTCTTTATCCATTAGGTCTGTTCTTGTGTGTCACTGTTCATCTGAGGGAGAAGATAGAAGTAGTGTCAGTGATGCTGCATTGCTGGCTGCAAAATTTTGGTGTATGTGACTGGCAGTAGACTATTTCCTAATGCTCTTGTGTTATTCTACTTGTTTTCAAAAGAGGGAGTCTAATTATAGTAATGTATTTTAGTAATCATTCACAATTTTGTAACATCTCTTTATAAGTGCATTTTTATAGTTAGACTAATTGAAGCTTAAAGCAGAATGTGATAGAGCAGTTTTACTTGTGGATCTTGATGTTAGAGCATAGTGTTGCTAGTACAAACTTGCAGTTTAGTATAAAAATCACACAAATGTGTTTTTTTTTTTTTTCTTGGTGACATGCCTTTGGCAAGAGGAAAAACGACATCCTATGTAGTGAACTTGTTATTTGAATGTTGCATATATTGGTTACTGAGGGAGAGAACATGTGACTAGTTTTGAGAGTTTTATATCATTTCGGTTTGTCTGAAATAGTTTTGTTACAGACTAGCTTTGCAGTGTTTTGTCACAAATTTTCACTGTCATTTACTTGCTGAGTGTGCTGGAGGAATTGGGGCTGGAAGGTAAACTCATTAGTCTCTTTACTGCAGGCATGCTCCCCGATCCCAGAAATACCCACATTGTTATCAGCTGGATGATTGCACAGACAGTGACTGCTGTGGCTGGTGTGGTGTCTTACCCTTTCGACACAGTGCGACGTAGGATGATGATGCAGTCGGGGCGTAAAGGAGGTAGGCTGCTAATTTGTGCTGTTCTTAAGCGGCATTAACAAGATCTTCAGATGTCTCTTGTCATTCCTCACAGCTTACCCTTGTCGCTAAGGTTGCTTGGGCTCTGTTGTGTGGGCAGCCCCAACGAGGCCATGGCTTGCGTTACGGCACAGTACTTGAGAGTACTTGTGGTCAGGACTTTTCTTTATAGAGCATGAAACATGGACTAGGGGAAAAGAATTGTCTGTTGGTAATAACATAGGTGCTGGTAATTAGGTAACAAATGTAATTGCTCAAAGAATTCTTAGGTAACATTCTTATTGTATGACTTCAATTTATAATAAGTAGGCAAGAGGATTGGAAGCTTTTCTGTTGCCTGAAAGTCTTGTTTAACAGCCTTAAATATGGCTTGGCATGCCACAAGGTAGCTGGTAAAGTGAAATGGGGCTGTTGATAGAAGTATTTCAGATATAATTATATGAGTAAAATATTTCTTTTCTCCTTTTCTACAGCTGATATCATGTACTCTGGAACAATTGACTGCTGGCGGAAGATTGCAAGGGATGAGGGAGGAAAAGCCTTCTTCAAGGGTGCATGGTCCAATGTTCTCAGAGGCATGGGGGGAGCTTTTGTCCTTGTGCTGTATGATGAATTCAAGAAAGTCATTTAAAAATAACCTGACTAGGATTTGGAAATCAAGTTGAGCAGATCATGTAGAATAACTACCATTATGGACCATTGACCTTCAAGAAATTCCTGTGAGTCTTATTTATCAGAGCCAGCTATTTGTAGATGGGGCTAGAAACTGGCATAAGAGACTGATCCATGGCCTGCATGGGGACACTGTGCCTACCAATTCAGCACAGTCACTTTTTTTTCCCCCTTCCAGCAATGAAGAATCAGTGACATTGGTTCTGGGGCCAAAGCATCTGGGTCCAATTCAGGCAGAAAATTGTTTGCCTGTGTGTCAGTCCCCCAGTTTCAAGTTCCATCTTATAGGACCATAAAATTGTATTTGAAAGTACTTGCTAACAAATCATGTCTTTTCCACTTGTACTGAAGCACTATGTACCATTTTGCACAGCTGAACATCTAGCGATTATATTCTTAAATTGGGGCATTCTGCTGTAAAACAATAAACATACTTACTCTGTCTGTGTTGAAATTATTACATCTAAGCTTGGGGAAGCCTCTTCTAGTTGAAAATTTGTTTCTGATACACCTACACTGCACTACAGCAGAATAAGCTTGGATTTTTTTTTAAATTGAATGTGAGATCCTTATGGCAGGGGGAAGCATGGGTTGTAATAATAGAAACCACTCCTTTGTGCCTGATAGTTCATGATAGAATGCTGCAAGTGGCTTTTTGCATGATTCTTGCTCTGATTTGCAATGTGTCACGTAATGTAAAATGAGGGTTTTTTTTTCTACTGTAGCACTAGAAGGGTAACCCAAAGTCCCAAGGGTAGTTAAAAAAAGTTAGCAATGTTCTTGCCCTTGGTAAAACAGCATAAAGTGGAGAAAAAAAAAAAAAAAAAGGCAACACAGCATTCATGCAAAAACCTTATAAAATGCCTTCAACTCCTAAGTAACCTATCTCTCTTGTATTGTTGCTGCTCTCTGGAAATGCTGATTGTGTCCTTCAGGATCCTATTTGGACTAATCTGTAGCAGCAATGAGTACTGTCATGGAAGATGAATTTAAACTGGAAGTCCATTCCAAAAGGTGAAGTTGGCTGAGGCAGGGATATGAAGAATATGTATGGTTCTGCTAACTGTAAAATGTGGATAAAAGTAGATCAGCCTTCAGTTTTCACTTATCATTTGCTAAACTCTAGTCCGAAGACTAAAGATGGTCTGAACGGTTTCTTATACTGTTGTCCTGGGATATCGTAATACCTATCTGCTCTTCTCTATGTATATAATCTTCCTTTTTTGTACTCTATAATATACAAAGACATGTTTCCTTAAGCAGCTAGGTCAGGGGACCAGTATAGGAAAACAAGTTGTTCATCTTCCAACCATGTTAAAAAAGCCTCTACATCTGGTTGTAAATGGGGAAAAAATACATAACAGTCACAGCAGCTGACTGAGCTGTCCAAGGGTTTTTGTGTGCCTTCTGAGGTTGCTATTCAAGATGAGGTATTTAAATTCTACTCTTTGCTTTGGCTGATTATTACCTTCTCTCTGACATGATGTTCCTTTCACTGTTGCACAAGCACTGCTTTCAGCATTCTTATGAATGTAAGTACATAGCTACATTGTATACAGGCTAATAGGAAACTTTATGTACCTGCTGCAAGCAACTCTTTAAGTGTTTTAATCTTGTTCAATGATGTGGTGTGGGTAGGTCACTTGCTACTGACTTTGCCCATCAAGCTGTTGTTTCAGTTGTAATTATGCTGATTTTGGGTGGGTAAGGGTTGTATCTCTGAACAAATGTCACTTGGCTTTGTTTTCTGTGTATGAAAAGGGGGGAAATTTCAAGATACTTCCTATGGTTTGAAAGGTGGAAATAAGGACAGAGCACCTTGTGTAACCTTTTTGGGTGCGTGGTGGCCCCAGCTTTGTGAAAAGGAACCAAACTTGGCAATGACATGAACAGCCCCTGAAAGCAGGGAGGGCATGAGATTTTTTTGTGCTCCTCTCAATGCTGTTCAGAATTTGCTTTTAAACAGAAGAAATAAGAAATCAATGTAAATGTGGGTTAAGTGGACCTGCCTTTTTTTTTTCTTTTATTTTAAACCTCTGCTGTACATTTCGGCATGTGTACTACTTGGTATTCTTTATTTTTCAAGGATATGATTTCCCTTAGTCATGCAGCAGCAATTTTCAATGTGATCATGCAGTGTGGGAACATGAGGCAAACAATAAATGAGACTTTTAAAAAAAAGCTCTTGTTTCCTGCCTTACTGGAGTGATTATTTGGTGAAATGTATTTATTTTGAATAAGTTACATGGGAAAAAAATCTGATTTTCTTTTTAAGTAAAATTATGGCATTTAAAGAATACAAACTGTATGGTTTTAAAGGCATAAAGTGCATTGGTATTAAGAATCTTTAAACAAAAAAACTCAGTTGCTAAAGCCGATTTAAAATTTTACTTTAGAGTTCTGACACTCTTACTGAAGACTTTCAAATATGATTTATGTTAATTAAGTCAATATTGCAGAAGTTCACGCTTGCATTGAAATAGTGGGATCTTGAAATGGTTCTTTGCAACTTTATACCTACCTGTTTTGGGCATTTTTTTATTATTATTATTTTTTATTTCAGATTTACAGAAAGGGACAAAAATTTTGGAATGTATTGTAACATTTTGGTATTGCTGATCAAGTGAAGTTAAAGGGCAATTTTGAAAGCAGGTTTTGAATATTCAGTAAAATACCATAATGGATATAGAAGAATGATAAGCTGTGAAAATAACTCATGTCTTATTCTTGATAGTTTGATAAAGGATAATACTGTGCCTTTTTTTTTTTTTTTTTTTTTTTTTTTTTTGGTCAGAGGAAAAACCACAATAAAAATGGGAAGTCTTAAGTTTTAGCTGTTTTGTACATGAGGTGCCTTGTCTAGCATATTTGAAGAAAGTCTCTGGAGTTTGAGGGTAACATGTCTGGAAATACTTAGCTACCAAAGGTGTTTTTAAACAAAGGGAAAAAAGTCAGTATTTGTTGGTCCCTCTTAAACATTTTTTTAATGGAAGAGTTTTACAAATTCATTTCTAGACTGGACTGTGAGGAACACACACAATTGCTAAAATGTCAGGAAGAAGCGTGATTTTTGTTTAGCTGAGGAATACAAGTGCTTTTTCCTTTCAGAAAGTTAGATCATCTCTTCAACCACAATTATGTCTTCAGTGTAAGCTTTTTTGGGTGCATTTACATATTCTTTCTAAGGAGAGAGAAAAATGAATTGTTTTTTATCATGCAATATTCTACAGATTCATGTGTGTGACTTTGAGAAGCCATTTAGAAGAAATGCTAGGTGTTCTAGTACCCCAGTCCTAATTACATATGTAAGAAGTGCTTGAAAAACAGTGGATTCACACAAACCAGTGACGCAAATCACCAGGATGTTTGAAGAAAATGCCATGTCTGCGTTCATGTGCAGAGTGTTCTGCAGTTCTTGGAATATACTTAATATAGAAGATGAAGCAAAAGTGTCAGACTTTACTCCTGTTTCCCAAGGAAGTGCTCATGTCACTTGATGAAATTACATGTATATAAAGAGAGCCTCCTACACTGGTAAATATAGAGGGTCTGCAGTTTTTGGGCTGCGTATGACTTTACTAGCCACTGCTGGTTAATAACTTGGTAGGCTGTGACACAGCCGTAGCTCTGGCTGATTGTCATGAGGTGAGATACCAGATATTTATGACTTTAAATGGGTGCATGAGAACTCATCCAAATCATATTGCTACCTCCTTTTTAGTAAAACCAAAGATGCTACATGTGTCAGGACAATTTTTTGTTATAGTGCCAACATGGGAGAGACTTCAATCAGTAATAGTAGCTTTGAGGATTCTGTGTATGTGATCAAAGGAGAAGCTCTCTGTCACTTTTTAAAGTCTCCTTGAAGGGTTTTGTTGCCCACTGGAATATTGCAGGCAATGAAAATTAGCATAATGTGTTTAATGTTAAAAAGACGAAGTTTTTCGCTTTAACCATCTAATACAAATCATTCTGCTCGGCAGAGACAATGCAAACTATTTTTCAGAACAAGTCTTCAAATGGACCAATTAAAAAGAGAATTAGAAAATGAATCATTTGAAGTCTAGGTGTCATGATAAAAAAAAACAAGATTGAAGGAATTAGGTTGCTTTTTTTTTTGATAGGGTATGTAAGACACTGTAAACATAAAAGGAATAAGGAGAAGTAATAATGGTTATATGCTTAGGAAAAAAAAACTTTAAGGATAACTAAGCATTAGTCTAGACCGTCTATTAAGGAATAGATGTCAGTCTTTAAGAACATTGCAGATAGTGAGGCTGAACAAAGCCATCTAAAAGCTGACAAGATTATTTCCAGGTCTGTTTTCCATGTTTCAGGGTAAAAATAAGCAAACCAAAACTTAACTGTATTATCAATATTAACAAATGTTAGTGATAAAAGTTTCTACACTTTAGTGTTTTTTTTCTTTAAATAGAAATGACAAGCTAGTGAGATTGATAATTTGTGTGTACCAATCTTAGTTAGAATGATTACTCTGTCCTTAATATGTGCAAATGCATGAGGGATAATCACTAGTGTCAGCACTGTCATGAAAACATTTCTGGTTTCAAAGCAAAATACATCACAAACTTAAGAACAAAATGCTCATATGTTTGTATACTAATTCCTCTAACACAGTGGGTTCTAGTTAACAAATATAACTAAATTGAAAAAAAAGAAAGAAGTACCTGCGTATCTTCATCAGTTAATACATTAAATTTATCTCTTGGTTGTGGAATGGGAGAACATATTCTTTTGAAGTTGCAGTATCTTTTGGTACAAAACAGAATTTTGAAGAAATTAGAATACTGGGATTACAAAATGCACAAATGTCTGTTCTCTAAGGATGTTTCTTTCAAGAATAAAAACGTATATTGCTCAGTAAATCACTTCGAGGACAAAGAAAATATCTTAAATGGAGACTGGTACATAACTATTCTTCTGCTTATTACTTGGGTAGCTACTCTTTTGTGATTACAGTCACAATAAATGACTTAGTTACAAAAAAAACATAAAAAATACATGACTTCTACCCCAAGTGAGAAGTTTTGTTAAAATAATGACATATTTCCCCCAATTCTCTATTGTTTCATACTATGTGAAGCTAATGACTCAAAAGCCATGTGGTCTTAAATGCGCAAAAGTAAAATAAAAACAATTGCTTTGTTTTTGTAAGATATGTCTTGAATCACTTATTAACTTTAATATCCTTTCCCCCTGTTTCTCTGTAGCTATTTTACATACTCAAAGTTGGCCAAAACAATACTGGTAATTATAATTCACGATGATGATAATAATTGGGTACTTCTAGTTTTTGAAGGCATGGAGGATGGTTGTGTGTCATAGAAATAGCTGCCTTTCTAAGGCTGATTTACCTTTTGCAAAGAAAGAATTGAAGCAATGTCACAGCGATTATTCCAAGTATTATCAGTATTAAAATCACAAAAATAAAATCATCTTTCTTTTTACCTGAAATATACAAGAAAGAAAAAACAAAAATATGAAAAAATATGAAAAAAAGAAAAATAGAATAGCCAGGAGAAAGAGGAGGATTTCCATGACAAAAAAAAAAAAAAAAATTAAAGGTTGACAGGTGACAACGGAACTGCGAAGTCCGTGTCAGGCTGTACTTACTAATATTCTTGATATCTAAGTATCAAGAGAATCACAGAATGGTTGAGGTTGGAAGGGACCTCTAGAGATCATCTAGTCCAACTCCCCTGCTCCAGCAGGGACACCCAGAGCCTGTGGCACAGGGTGGCATCCAGGAAGGTTTGGAAGATCTCCAGAGAAGGAGACTCCACAGCCTCTCTGGGCAGCCTGTTCCAGGGCTCTGTCACCTTCACAGTAAAGAAGTGCTTCCTCATATGCAGTAAAAACTTCCCGTGTTTCAACTTGCAGCCGTTTACCCTTTGTGCTGTCCCTGACCACCACTGAGAGTTTGGCCCCATCTTCCCTACATTCCCCTCTCAGGTCCTTGTACGTGTTGATCAGATCTCTCAATTTTATCTTCTCCAGGCCAAACAGGCCCAGTTCACTTAGTCATTCTTCATATGATAGATGCTCCAGTCCCTTAATCATTTTCATTGCTTTACTCTGGACCCTCTCTAGAAGCTCCACATCCCTCTTGTACTGGGAAGTCCAAAACTGCACCCAGTACTCCAGGTGCGGCCTCACCAGAGCTGAGTAGAGAGGAAGAATAAATCACCTACCTTGACCTGCTGGCAACGCTCCTCCTGATGCAGGCCAGGATCCCATCAGCCTTCTTGACCATAATGGCACACTACTGACTCATGGTCAACTTGTTGCCAACCAGGACTGCCAAATCCCTCTCTGTGGAGCTGCTTTCCAGCAGGTCAACCCCTAATCTGTACTGGTACCTGGGGTTATTCCTCCCCAGGTGCAGGACCCTGCACTTGTCCTTGTTGAACTTCATAAGGTTCCTCTTTGCCCAGCTCTCGATCCTGTCTAGGTCTCTCTGAATGGCAGCGCAGCCCTCGGGAGTGTCGACCACTTCTCCTAGTTTGGTGTCATCTGCAAACTTGCTGAGGGTGCACTCTGTGCCCTCGTCCAAGTCATTAATGAACAAGTCAAAGAGCACCGGGCCCAGCACTGACCCTTGCAGGACATCACTGCCCACAGGCCTCCAACCAGACTCACCCTCATTTATCACCACCCTCTGGGCTCTGCCATCCAGCCAGTCCTCAATCCACCTCACTGTCCACTTGTCCAGTCCACACTTCTTAGCTTTCCTACGAGGATGTTATGGGAGACTGTGTCGAAAGTCTTGCTGAAGTCAAAGCAGACAACACCCACAGCTCTCCCATTGTCTATCCAGCCAGTCACCCCATCATAGAAGGTTTGTCAGACACGACTTCCTCTTGGTGAATGACTACTCCTGATCACCTTCTTTTCGCTGACATACCTAGAGATGGTCTCTAGGGAGGAGCTGCTCCATCACCTTTCCAGGGATGGAGGTGAGGTTCATCGGCTTGTAGTTTCCCGGCTCCTCCCTCTTACCTTTTTTAAAGACTGGCGTGACAATGGCTTTTTTCCAGTCCTCCGGTACCTCCTCCGCTCTCCATGACCTCTTGAAGATGATGGAGAGCGGCTGAGCAATGACCCTCGCCAGTTCCCTCCGCACTCTTGGGTGCATCCCATCTGGGTCCATGGATTTATGGGTGTCCAGTTTGCCTGAATAATCCATAACTCAATCCTCCTCAATCGACAGAAAGTCCTTCTCTCTCCTGATTCTCTCTCTTGTGTCCAAGCTCTATAGTTCATGTGGGCTGGCCTTAGCAGCAAAGACTGAGGCAAAGAAGGCGTTTAGTAACTCTGCCTTCTCTGCATCCTCCGCCACCAATGCACCCTCCCCATTCAGCAGTGGACTAACATTTTCCCTAGTCTTCCTCTTGCTGCTGATGTATTTGCTTCTACAAGCCCTTCCTGTTGCCCCGACATCTTTCACTAACTCTAATTCCAAATGGGCCTTGGCCTTCCTCGTTGCATCCCTGCATTCTCTGACAATGCTCCTATATTCTTCCCATGCGGCCTGGCCCTTCTTCCACATTACATGTGTGTTCTTTTATTCATTAAGCTTACCCTACTGCTCCTTGCCCTACTGCTGAGTAGGTACTGCTGAATAGGTACTGAGTACCTACTGCTTTTACAAACACAGCTAAGCAAAGACTCATGTCAACCCCCATCACTATACTATTTAGGCATTTCCTCTACATTAATAACTTCTACCCTGTTCCTGCCATATCAGTGGGTAGGAATTAAGATTTTGTTGCTGTCTATGAAGATGAGAAACACACGGAGGTAAACATGGTAGCACTGGAAAATAATCTAGATGAAAAGAATATTGCACGCTTACCAAACTCAATGGGCTCACTCCATTCTCCCCAGTTTGAGTTTACGTTACAGTTTTTCCCACGTGCTCTAATTTTCAAAATATATGTTTTTTTAGCATTGAAATTTTGAAATTCATATCTGTAGCTCCTTACCTAAAATCAAAGCAAATAAAGTTGATTTTTTCACCTCATATGCAAGTTAAATTTCCTGATCCAAGCTATATAGCAGAGTAATTGAATATTTTACTAGGTGAAATGTTCTTCTCTTTAAATTTGAAAACACAAAAAATTCCATAGAACTATATTCTATATGAATATATTGTATGCTATTTTTATGCTGTCCAGAGCAAAAACACTTTTTTTTTTTTTTTTTTGTGGTACAAGAAACTTACTTTTACAGGAGGATTCATCGTCTCTTCTTTGGGCTCATCCTGAAAAACAAATACACATCTTAATTTTTATGATTTTCTTAGCAGATAACCAAATATTTCTTTCTCTTTTATACTATGTTTCCTGCTTATAATGATATAAGTAATTTTCAAATAAAAAAAATTGGTTGGTGATTCTGCTCCAGTAGTATCTCAGAATGTAGCATTACTCAGAGTTTTGGCTTTGTCTGTTTAATTTTGAAAAAAAAAGAAAAAGAAAAAGAAAAAATAAAATAAAAAATAAAATAAAATAAAATAAAATAAAATAAAATAAAATAAAATAAAATAAAATAAAATAAA
>JAWLRI010000144.1:2143565-2160973 GCA_034781795.1 Crypturellus tataupa
CCAGCCTGTACTGGTGTCTGGGGTTGTTTCTCCCCAGGTGTAGGACCGTGCACTTGGCCTTGTTGAACTTCATGAGGCATGATCTGGTTTACTGAGAACCAGTTTGGGAACAATATAAGATACCGAACATGCATAACTATCTGGGGAATTCACTTTTCTCTTGAAGGGTCTCTCTTTCTGTCTCAGATTCTTATGTTCTCCCCCTCTTGCTTAATGTTGCAGTTTGATTGTCTGATCCATACTCCAACTCAGTCACTGGGGAAAATCTCTAGGCATCTCAGTCTTATTCTCCTTTATTTCAGCAACCGGAGCCCTAGAGTCCACTTCAGCTGCATCGCAGCTCAGGCTTTAGCCTTCCTTCCACTTTGGTCTCCACAGTTTTCTGGTACACACAGGATGCTCCTCTTACAGCGAGTGTATGCCAGCACTTGCACCTTTCTGCAGTTTCCAGACAGATAAAACTGTAAAAAACCACTAATCATAATTTACTTGTAGCTGAATTTTTCCTCTGTAAGTGAAATCTTCAAAAGCTAAATAAATAGGTGCCATCATTTGTCCTCAATAAATAACAGGTTTACCTTAGTCTGTGCAGTTCTTTCTGTGGCCACAACACAAGTGTACTCAGAGAAATTCATGCTGCTCTCCCAAGTCAGTTCCATTTTTCTCCAGTTCAGTGTCAAGTTTGTGATAGGTGATTCCTGTGTCTCTACTGAAAATTTTATAGAATATTTTCATTAAGGATATATGGTTGCTTTTATTCAGTGCAAAGGATAGTATCTAGCAGGTTTAAGATGGTAATTGAAAGATTAATTGCAAATACCCCTCACAAGTGAAAAATTAAATCCCGTTTTACAAACTACTGTTGCAAACATATTTTACTCACACTTCGTACAATAGTTGTCGGCATGCAAAGGATGAAACAGAGTAATCCACCAAATCATGCAAAAAAGTCTGGGAGTCTCGATCATGTTTTCTCTTTTGGAAAGAGACAAGAGGAAACCTTTGGGGAAAAAGGAAAAGAAAAGTGATGACAAAGTGTGTGTGTAGTTTCTGGAGAGCTTCATTTATGTTTAGTATAAGTATACAGTTTCTCAGTACTTGTTTTCAAATCTTTTCTGTCTTTGATGTATAAAAGTCTTATTACATTTTGTATCTTATTTTCCATTCTCCTGCCTGAGTTTCTTTGATTTGGATGTTCTTTTTCCTAAAGGCATTTTGTAAGCAGTACACAGATTTGACTCCTGACCATGCTTCTCTTCCCTATTTGCTTCTTTTTTATGGGTGTTACAGTGTGACTATTACTTCTGGTGAAGCATCACAGAGATGCTCTCTGTAGACAGTGAGGATATGGGAGAGAGTTGGCAATGGGTACCTCTTCTACAAGGTATTTCATGGTTGGGCTTTCAAGAGTTGTCCTTATCTCATTCAGACCCCCTGGTGGGGCTTAAGGTGCTCTTCTAGCAATCTTTTTTACCTCTTATGCCAAGTGGCTCTTCACTTTTTAAACTGGATTCTTCTCTTTCTCTTTTTAGATCTTTATATTCCTCATCTCAGAACAGTCTTCTTCCAATGTTAAAGTTACTTGCTGCCATGTCAGATGTTACAGAGCATTTTAGGGAATTTAAATTAATGAGGAAATGATGGTACCTGCAAAAGATAATTTCACATTCAGTCATGCAGTGTGGAAATCTGCCCAGAGCTATCAAAAACACTGGTATCACCTCCTAGCAGCACTGATATCTGAAGCTTAAGTACTATTTTGTTTTCTTCTCTCAGAGGAAGTTAAAACTCCTTGGAAATGATTTTTCTTCTCACGGTGCTTTTTCTTCTATTTCATTCTATGCAAAGAAGTAGCTGACTGATTAATTTTTTGTTTTAATATATACTAGTAGTCTAATTGCCTAATAGTAATTTCCTTAACTGTTGGTATTTCTGACATCAGTTCTAAGGCTGTGAGGTAAATTCTTACAAACACAGATGGAAAAAAAAAGAAAAACGAAAAAGAAACAGCTCTATTTTGTACAGTCTTTTCAATAGAACAGATTCCAGATTTTCTCCATTTGTGATGTGAACAAAAACCAAAACAAACAGCCATGCTCTCAAAGCAAGTTGAAGTCTTGCTTATTTCCACATGACACATCACTTTTTGTGCAAAGTGACTTAATATGTGTTGTCCATACCACTCTCTAAGAACCTCTCTGGCATGGAAAGAGATGCAGGGGCTGCAGCAGAGACAGACTCTTCACTGCAGCCTGATACTTCTCTGTTTATCTCTGAAGCATCAATCTTTTCTTTGTAAATCATCATGTTTAGCAAGGATGTGGCCACAGCTGCTGGGAAGTGATACTGAAGAAGCTTTAGTACAAA
Source organism: Crypturellus tataupa (assembly GCA_034781795.1). Classification (NCBI taxonomy): domain Eukaryota; kingdom Metazoa; phylum Chordata; class Aves; order Tinamiformes; family Tinamidae; genus Crypturellus; species Crypturellus tataupa. The sequence goes on from JAWLRI010000144.1 coordinate 2,145,933, forward strand.
CAGTACAGCGGGCTGGCACTGAATGCTCTGTGAGATATGGGGCACACTTTCTCATGCTATGAGTAATCTCCCCAACATTGTACACAGGAACCTGGAGTGCTCCATCCATTTTCTCTGCCCCTTTTCATGTGAACATTTTTTCTCCCTCTTCTATTTTCTCTTCAGTCACCTTTTAAATCTTTTCTCCTTCCTTTCCTCATTCTGTGTTGCTTTGCTTTATCCTTCTCGTCTTCAGCTGTCTGCCTTCATGGCTCCTGTCAAAGTCACCTGCACGTTTTGAATGCATGGTGATAACCTCAAACCGCTCTCCATATTTTATTATGGAGACACTCATCTGTGGCTTTGCCAAAGAGATTTCACCCTCAGAGAAGTGCTTGCCACCAGCATCATGGCTCTGGACATGATATTCGGTTTGCAGTAGGAAGAACAGGGCCTATAAAATTCACTTTCCTCATCAGGAAGAGCCATTCCTCCTACCCCAGAGCTAGGGTGTTTGCTTCCCAACCAACTTGTTTCCTGGATGAGTGGCTTTTAAAATGAATGATACATGAAGGAATCAGTGTCAGGCCATATCTTCATTCCTGAGCTGAAGATTCCAACATACAGCCAGGTCCCCCAGCCCTCTCTTGCTTGGCCAAGCAAACGGCTCCACCATCACATCCATAGGAGCTACCTGGGGCTGTGGCCTCCACCCTCCCCCAGGCTGGTTTCTCACAGACAGACTCAGTCAAACTTTCTCTGCTTTCTGAACAGACTTCTGTACTGAAGGCATCATAAGAAAGCCGTAAAACATGTCAGACTTATTTGGAGGAAGAGGCTAATATAAACACTAATACACTTGCATAACTGGTGTTTCCACTAGTTGTATGAAAACCACTAGCATAAGAACTATGAGGATGAAAATTCCCATCCCTTCTCATCTCTTTGTTCTTCCTCTTTCCTTTTTTTTTCTCTTCTGTCCAGACACTCACATGTGTCTTGTTTTTTCACCATGAGTCCACGCTGCTAAATGGGAGAGGGCCATAGAGGGAACTCAAACGCCTGTTTTTCCACAATTCTTAATTCTTAGTTCACGTCTTTGCTCAAATTCAAATTATTCTACTCAGTCTATCCATGACAGATTTGCTATAAAGCAAAATTTAATCTAAAAATATCTAATTTATTCACCTAAGCTATGTAGCTTTGAGACTGTTGATCCTGTCTGGCCTTGGAGCCATGAATCTGATTTCCTGTCTTTCTTATTTAGAGTTATGCTCATGGTCCATTACATTCTTTTTTTTTTTTCTTGGCTATCTCTTCCTTTTTCACTAGCAAAGTCTTATCAAAGACAATGTTTAACTTACTGTAAAACTTTTTATCTAAAGTTACCAGAAATATGTTTTATTCAGCAGCAATGAACATGTCCCTGGTAAGATGGATGCTCTTTTGCCATATGCTAGTAAACATGTGCCTGCTTGGTCTCTTGTAGACAGACATGGTCTAATTCCAATCTGCTCTGGAATGATCTGATTTAGAAATGTACCAGAAGGAAAATACAATCATGTTTAAAGTTTGTGGTATACCTATAGCAGTTTCCACAGAAACTTATTCTTCAGAGAAGGACATGGTGGATAAAAAATTGACTATGAGTGAATAATGTGCCCTTGCAGTGAAGATGGCCAGTGCTGTCCTGGGCTGCATTAGGCAGAATGCGGCCAGCAGGTCAAGGTAGGTGATCTTCCCTCTCCTCCACTGGAGCCATATCTAGAGTTCTAGGCTCCCCAGTACAAGAGAAACATGGACACAAGGGAACAATTTCAGTAAATGGCCGTGAAGGTGACTAAAGAAGAGGAGCATCTCTCATAAGAGGAGCCTCTGAAAGCACTGGAACTGTTTAGCCTAGAAAAAAGAAGGCTGAGAAGGATCTTATCAATGCCTATAAATGCCCCTCTCCTAGGGGAGTAAATGAGACTGAGCCAGATTCTTTTTGGTATCCAGTGAAAAAGAGGTAAACTGAAACACTGAAAATCCAACTTAAACATAAGAAAAATCTTTTTACTGCAAGGGTGGAGTAGGTATCCAGAGCAGCTATTGCTTCGCTTGGAGATATTCAAAATCCAGAAAGACACAGTCCTGGGCAACTAACTTTTGCTGACCCTGCTTTGAGCAGGTGGTATTCTTCTAGAAGGTCTCCTAAGCTGACTTCCAGGTTCATCAGTTCTGTGGTTTACTCTTTTATAAGCAACAGTAATCCTCATATTTCTAGTTAATTTACTTTTTAGAAAGAGAAAATAGCATTCCTCTTAGATATTGAAAAAAAATATGTCAGATGATAAAAAATATCTAATAGTGCAACAAAAATGAGAGATATTTCATAGCCTTCACTGATTCTTGAAGAAAGCTCTGGCAATTTTGCAGAGATTTACATTGTTTAATAAATGAGCTAATGTATCATCAAAACCTTACTTTTCTTAAATAAGAAATCATACTAATTTTGGAAAGCATTCCAGTCTATCAAGCCATCACAAATATTTGTATTATGCAGTTAACACAAGAAACAAGCAAAAGACGATAATAAAAACAGACATACCTCCTCTTCAAAAAGCAAAAACAGCCTTCTCCTTTGTCTTGTTTGATTTTGGATCACAGCAGCAAGAATACTTGAATCTGTAATGGTGGTCATGCAGGCATCAGCTGGATGTTCTGTTCTGCTGTTTAGCAATTGTTTTGATGTACTGGTATTCAATAGTAAAAGTTGCAAGTCAGAAAGTGAGTCAGTTTATCATTTCCCTTACTGCTTTTGGACTTCCTCAATTTCCCTAATTTGCAGATGCTAACAATTTCACATGAACTGACCATTTAAGTAACTCTTCCTTCCTGTTATGTTGAATGTACTGAGAGCCAATCACAATATGCAAACTCGTTATACAAAAACATACAAATGTGCAGTCTTCGTAGTATATGAACAAACTTTCCTAGAGAGAAGCTTATTTCCAGAAATAATATTTCTAAATACTATTTCTGGAAATGGTTGCTTTTTTTTTGTTGCTTCTCTGTATTTACAATGCTGATAACATGAACACTTAATTCTATCAGAACCTGACTAACTATATTTTGTACTAATGATCTCAGCACCAGCTCATGTTCTCCCTTTGGGAATATTAATATTAAGCTTGCATCTGCAAACAACCAAGAAAAGTTTTTTAAAGGTTTGAAGGCAAAAAGAAAAACAGTTGAGAATATCAGATCCAAATTTTGAAACTTCCTCAATGTACAATTCTGGGATCGTTTTGTTTGTTCATGTTAGATGACAATATTATGGGTTAGATGCAAAAGTATTTGAATTTTGAAACAAAAATAAATTTACCAGCACTCCCTTTTGGTATTCAGTAATATCAGGTTTGTAAAGGATTTTGTATAAATGTGAGATTCTAGACAACAATGTTTGCTTTAACTTGTGGCAAATTTAAATATGAGTCTGGGTTGTGCTGAGTGTTAGCCACTTCCCACTTTGTTTTGCATGATAAGATAGCTAGCACGCAGAGAGGAAAGCAGCTGTTCTTTGTATAATAGTTAATATTTATTTCTCGCTCTCCTCAAGCTCTAGGAACAAGAATGGTTTGAATTACTCCATACCTTCCAGCTCTCAGAGCAGACAGGAAGGGAACAAATTCCTCAGACTTCTTAGAACTTCTTATTTTGATTATAGACAAGTTAATATACAAGTTATATACAAGTTAGTTATAGACAAGTTAAGTATGTTAATAATATTTTACTTTGTGAAATCTTGATATTAGGGGTGAAAGCACTATATGATACTAAGTGGGGCAATACTGAGGGCAAAGGGTGTGTAAATCATTGTCTGAGCAGCAAGATTTTCAGTGTCTGGAACTATGTACTTTATTTTAGGCTCAGACCCCATCAGATTTTTTTTTGTCACTTTGTGAACAAGACAGGCATGTATTGTTCTACTAGAGGAATGTATTTCCTTCTTTTACATAGACTGATGTGATCACAACCAGAGCTTGTGTCAGTGGAATCTGGAACTGTCTATTTATCAAATATATTCTACTTTGGTACAACCAGTCACGTCTACTAGCACTACATTCTCACTTAAATTTTCTATAGCACCATCACCTCTTGACACAGGAATTTCTAATGGAAAATATGTGTCGGTATGCCTACCTGGTAGGAGAAATTGGGAGAAAGTGAAGACAATGGGAGGTCTCATCAACATGACTCACATTGACCTCTATCATCGTTTCCCAAACTTTTCATTTAGCTAACTTAATATTCTTGACTCTTCTAAAAAGCAGCAAATAAGGACGTGGCAATCCCTTTGAGACTCACCACCATCAGGAAATGGTCACTCCTGGGTCACATAGTTGGTCAAGATGACAACAGAAGACCTACGTTTAACATGATTCCTCCAAACTAACCCCTGAACATTACTAGTATGAGAAAGGTTCATACGAATGGAACCTAATTTGACTCTGGCAATAGAATAGAGTGGGGCAGAATAAACAAGGAAAACCCACGTAAGGTTTAGTTAAGTTTTCATTAGACTCTTTGTGCAAGGATGAACCATGCTTCTTGTTATAATAGGCTCTGGTATGGTGTTTTACCTCATCCCAGTGTGCGTCTCTAATGTGTCTGAATGAGGCAGATGATAAGGTCAGTGACCTGAATACAGTGACTTTGATTCTTAGAGAGCTGCAGACTTCAATGAGGCTGGTACATTCCCTAGTCATCTCTTGCTCAAGCTACCTGAAAGAAGAAACAAGATTTCCTTACCAAAGAAGTAATCTGGAAAATATTCTTTTGTGTTAACATTTTGAATAAAAAGCTCTTAAAATCTCTCTCTCCTCTTATTTGATATTGTCTTGACACAGGTGGCAATGCATATCCTCAACTTAAACTCATTTTCAGAGGCAATCAGTTTTCTCTCTCAAAAAATGTAACCCAGGAGGATGCCAAATACTGCTCAGATTAAAAGACAGCATCATTTCTGGGCTGCTCTCTTTTACTATCCGTTTTTTGTTGTTGTTGTTGTTGTTATTTTGGTTAATAGAAACTATAATAAATGGCACTATGTCATTTTTTTTTCCTTTCCAAAATCATGTTCATTACACCTTCCAAGGTGCTATTTACTTTCCAGGATTGCATTACTCAAGGGGTATTCTTGCTGTTAGCTGTGTCTAATGGTTGAGAACCTAAAAGCGCAGCCATTACCTTGGAGCAGGAGAAAGAGCACAAGGATGGGAAAGTTCGGTGAAGACAGCCTAAAGAACTCGGCCTGAAGGAGAGACAGCTTCTGAGACAACTCAAACCTAATTGAAGAAAACAGGCAAATCATGACTAAATTGTTCAGAGAAAATTTTGACCACTTTTATCCCCATACTGCTTCCTGAAAGAGGCTATTGATTTTGATTAAAGAATTTTCATCCTTTTGTGATTGCATATTTGATCAGGTTCTGCATAACCCAACGATGATCATAATGTCTCCTCTGACCAGTAGCTTCACACTATCCAAATAGGAGCTGAATCATTTTCGACTTCTATTTTAAACTCTTTTCACATAGGGCACCAAGGCCCTATGTGCATCTCTCCCTCTAGCTCAGGGCTTGGCTACCTGTGCTGTGGCAAGCTCTGATCTGACCTGGCTGGGTAACCTGGCATTGAGTAAATTCAAGAGACTAATGGTTTCAATATCGGGCTTATTTTTATGCCATTCCTACAGCCTGACTGTATCACTCTTCATGACAGCCTAGCACTTGAGTGTATCATCAGCTACTCACCTCAGTTTGGTGTTGTGGAAGAATTGCTTGAAAGGGGAAACTTGCAGAAAAACTAGGGCCTAATAGAAGTTTGGGCACTACAGAAGCTTGCTTGGGGTAATGCACATTTAACACTTCCAGGATGCCTTGGATCTATGACCAAGAGACTGTTGGTGAATGTGATACTGCCAGACACAGGCATATAGCTAACACAGTATTTGATAACTCCTTCCCCTCCACCACTATGGCTTTCAAACTGCAACAGGTGCCATCTGCAAAACTGATGAAAGTGTGCTCTGTTCCCTCCTTCAAGTCATTGATAAATATGTTAAGCAGAACAGGTCCCTGGATAGATCTTTCAGCATACCACTTGTCATAGCTATCTAGATATAGTCCAGTGAGCTCTCTAAGTCCAACTATCTGACAAGTTTTAGCCATTTGTATTCCATACATCCAGATTATAATGATTCAACTTAGATAAAAAATATTTGTGGGAGACAGGTAAATGACATTTACTGTTCCATCATCTATAGATGTACTCATTTTATCATAGAAGGCAATAAGGTCGACTTGTCATGATTTACCCTCGGTAAATATGGTCTGTCTGCTTGTAATCATCTTTTTCTCTTTCATGTGCCTAGAAATTTGCTCCAAGAGGATTTGTTCCATGACTTTCCCAAGCTGACAGACCTGTAGTTCCCTAGGCTGACCTTTTAGGCTTTTTTTGGAGATGGGTGCAACTTTTTATTTTCTTTTGTTATCAGAGACCTCTCCAGATCTTCATGACCTTTCAAACTTAATAGAGCATGGATTGACTGGTTACCAGCACTCTTAACTGCAACCTTTTGGCTCTCATAGAGTTGCATGGGTTTGAGACTTCCCATGTAATCCCTGACAATAGTGTCCCTTTGCACACTATTGGTAGCTCCTCTCCTACTTAAACCCTTTGACTAGTCACAAGGCCTGGAAGACCTTCTTAATGAGGACTGAGACAAAGAAGACTTTCAGCACCTCAGTCTTATACGTGACCATTGTTAATAATCCACCTGCCCCATTTCAGTAGTGAGCCCACATTTTCTGCGTTCGATCTATTATTACTCATGTAGTGCTAGAAACTCTTGTTGTTCTTGACATCCCAGACTAGTGTCAAATTTCAGTGAGCTTTGGCAACCATACATGTTTGGGAAATACTTTTAAACACCTCTGTAGCTGTTCCAGCTTCCATTTCCTGTGTATTAGCTTTTGCATTAGAGTTCCCCCATCAGTTCTCTGCTTAGTCTCCTGATACATCTACTTGTTTCCCTGAGTATCTGGATGGCCCATTCTTGGTGCTGGAGGATACTGTCCTAGAACACTTATCAGTTTTCCTGAACTACTTTCTTGAATAAGTTGAAGCATGCTATCCCTTTCTAACAGAAAGTAGGAAACAAACAGGGAGTTTAAGACCTATTTAACAAGGCTTTAATGATATCTCCTGAATGTCTTAGCACTGCATTATTTATGCTTTTCTGTTTCCTTTTCTGCACAGGGTACGTGAATAGCTCAGGGCTCAGCACACAGCACTCCTGGTTCACAATTCATGGCTAGGTTATGGAGGACTAGAGGAAAATTATTCCTCACTTCGGCAATTTCAAGTCCAAGAGGAAAGGTTGCATAATCCAGTGTAATTTAGTTTAGTCCATCACTCCTTTAGCATGTGATTGTAAGCATTTCAATTCTGGACACTACTGTATACTTAGGGAAATGCACAATGATTTGCATGTCCAGCATGACCTAAGTTTTAACTTTGTTAAGAAATAGACCTTGTTGTACTACCTGCCAAAAAAAAAAAAAAAAAAAAACCCACAACTCCCCAAATGGGTATTTTATCAACAGACAATGATTAACTTTGTAAAAGACAAATAGCCCTTGTGTGCCAAAAGCGGTATACACCCAGTTAGGCTAGAAGCTGGACATTTCTGGGCATGACCCCTGCCTGTGCTGGTATTTAGAAGGTTCTGAGTGCTGGAACATGCCCAGGAACAACAGTTCCCAGCACAGACCTGGCCAGGTTTTACTAGTGATGTCCTGAAGAACTCCTGGTCATAGTCCAGGGGCTAGCTCAGGACAGGGCTAATGTCTAATCAGCAGATTCATGTGTTCACATAATTTAAGAGTTTAATAATATGTTCCTGGACTCTTAAATGACAGTTAGCCTCAGTAATAGAAAGTAGTCAAATTTTTAGTCTAATATTTTAGTTTAGTGTCATAAAAATAGACTAACAGTTAAATGTCTATATTAAAATGTCTAGCATAGAAGTCTAAGCTTTTGAGCCTGAAAATGAGAAATAATTCTACAAAAAACATAGACCTGACATAATTCAATTATTCCTTACTCAGTTATGAATAACTTTATGAGACCACCAAAATTTGAATCTCTGACAGTGAAAAGAGCGGCAGGATGTATCAATTATTAAAATCAGCAGTGCTACACACAGAATAAAGTTCTTTTTGGTGCAATAATAGAACTGGAAAGCTAATTCTATTAAGGAGGAAAGCTGCTGTCCCTTTTCCTATTGAGTCTAAAACAACCTCTGAAGTCATAGAGAGCTTCCAGCATTTCATCCTCAGGTTGTAGCAAGTGATAGAGGTTAGCTATGGTTGTAGCTTACTGATAGAATGTCCAAAGTGAGGAGTCAGATGGCAGCACTCTTTCATATAACTCCAGATACAGGATGAATCTTGTATGGAGTTAGACTCTAACACAAGTCTAGGAAGACTAGTTCCTAGACGAAGTCTTGTGTGTGCTTGGCTATTATCCATTCAGATTCTGATTTTCTTGCTGGAATATGCTTCCTTCCCGAAGAAAGGGGCTTGTAAAACAAATTATACCAGTAAAACAGAGTTTCCTACTGTGCACCTGATCCATCCAGGATATTAAAAGAGACCAGAAGAGGAAAAGCATACTTATCTTTTGTTCTCTGTGTTGATCATAATGTTTATAACAACCACTTGCCTGTTACAAGGAATTGTTTTGTTTGCCTATTGCTACGCTTTGCAGGGGATGCAGAAATTATAATTTGGCCAAGCAGTGATAGTGCTGCTATTCTGTGCAGATATGAAATAATGCTCTTTGCTTCTACAAAACCAGTATATAAAACTTGAGCATCACATTCAGAGCCACAGTACATGGTAAAGACTTAGCTATGCACTCCTATATTTTTTCACACATCTAAATTAAACACAGAAATTTACGCTTTGGTCTCCATTCATAGTAAATCTCTTAAATCCTGGCTTACCTAATTAAGAGGGTGGAGGAGGCTGCAGAAAAGAAGAATGCAAAAAAATGGAGCCACATCCCAAAAGGAAAACAAGAAAGAATGTGTGCTCTTGCAAAGCAAATATAAGAACACAGTAAGTCACCTAAAAAGGTTTTTTTTATTACAGAATAGTCCCTAAATAAGGAATAAAAAAGTGTTTCCCAAAAAGGGAAGCTTGCCAGAAACCATGGAGCCAATAGATAGTCAAGATATATTAAAAGACTTGATGAAGGAGATAAGGTGAAACCAGAAGACCTCCAGGAGTATTTTGTACTGCAGATGCTCTTAGGGATGTTCTCATTCCTTCAAGGGGAATGAAAGGGAACATAGCTCCCAAAACAAAGTGCTTGTTGAAGAGGCTATTAAAAAAATCAGTATCACATCAGTTTAAGACAAAATTCAACCAAGACTTATAAAGAACCCAAGAATGAAACAGTTCAAAGTATTCATAAATGAAATGTGCCTGTGAGGAATGTTCAGAACAGAACTGCTGATTGAGAAGCTACAGAATTAACTGATACTGCAAAAGCCTTGAGCTAGAAACTAATGTCACTGCTACTCACTCTTAAGTTCTTTTTGCTGCACAGAGGTGGGACCATTAATAAAAATCAAGCTAGAGATAGAGATAGCTCTGGGGCTAGTATTTACAGACCTAGAAGCTCAGTAGCTTGGGAGATTTCTACATGAGCTAGATCTCTAGAAGTTGGAAAAGAAGCTTACGTATGTCATTTGGAGACCACTCTTCCTTTTCCTTTCTGTCATAGGTACTGGTGCTCTTACTAAATCAATGTCAGGTATTACAGACAGTATCATGGTTTGTGAAGTTCACAGCCAAGAGCTGTTTGCTGTAGCATCCTCTGTGTTAAGGACTAGATTCATGTTGTAGGAGACAGTACTTTGTTTTTCCCTTAAACCTGTAAGTGGACCCTATCCCTGCGATCAATCTTAATAGCAAGAGAGGGGCTGGGAATCTGTCCAGTCTGTCATCCATATTGCTGTTGCACTGAACAGTTTTCCCAAAACCAGGAAGAAGGGCAGGATGAATAGTGACTGTCATGTCCTGTAGTGGAGAAACGCGGGACGGGTGAATCCCACTTGTGCAGCGGCACCCCGCTGCCGTCGCAACTGGCACAGCCCGTGGGCCTTCACTGCCCCCTCCGCCGATACACCACCCCGCCACGCAACGGGGCTTCACCGCACCGGCGGCCGCCCACCACCCCGCGGTAGCGGCCCGCGAGGCTTCACCGGGCATATGGACACCACCTCACGAGTTGTGCCCCGGGGACGCCGCTCGCGTGGGCCCCTTCCACCCGGGAGCCCCAGGCTAGGGATCTTTTTCCCCGGTTCCCACGCTCGCGCCACCCTCCACCTTTCAGGGGTTGAGGCACCCCCTTACCGGAACCTCGAAGGATTCTTTGCAGGAGCCGCGGAGGCGGGGGAGATGGCAGCTGCCGCTCCTGCTCTGCGTCAGCGTTAGGGAAAACGACGGGCAGGCCTCTCCGTGAGGCACGCACCCCCTCTCGTTGCCCTGAAGTCACCACACGGTAGCCCAGGCAACGAGGACATTTATTCAGGAAGAACAAGAACTTTTTAAAGGTAGGTTGGGGGAGGAGAAAGGGAGGAGAAGGGAGCAGTGAGGGCCTGATTTGAGGTATGCTAATTAGGGGGCTACAGGTCATTGGTCAGGCCCCGTTACCGGGCGGGCAGGTAGATTGAGCAGGTTGCTCTGGCCCCCTCCTCTGGGTTTCTGGAACCCTCCAGAGGAGGCCAGGAGCAGCTCGGTGAGGCCTGCTGGCCTGACGGAGCATGCGCGAGCCCCGGGGGTCGTACAGGGGGCACCGGGACCCCCCTGTACGAGCCCCAGGCACGCATGCCCGGTCCCGGGTTATCCAAAGGGCACCTGTGATCTTAATAGGGTGCCTTAAAACCCCAAATTCAAATCCCTACGATGTCCCACTGTATCTCAGCTCATAGTGGCTAGTATAAATGTAATTGGAAATGCTCAAACAAAAAAGTCAAAAGCTCTCACCAGACACTTTTTTCTTCTTTTGGTAGTGAACTGCATCATTTACTATATCCCTGGCATATGATATCATTGGATTAGAAGATGGGAATTCCTACAACCCTATACCTCCATAACCCAAGCATATCCTTAGAATGGGTCATATTCCTCCACAGTAACAAGATGTAAGCAACAGCCTGGAACTATGCATCTAGTTTCTCTCTTCTTTGAGGAAAAATCACAGTTTATGTCTTTTCTAATTTCAATAAAATAAAATATTTTAATCAAAAAAAAAAAAAGGTATCCAAAAGGGACAATTAACCAAACTGCTGAAATAGGTCCAAATAAAAAGCAAATACAATTGGATTTCAAAACATTGTTTATGAAGTATTTTTGTCTTTGAAAAAGAAGAAAAAGGATAAGCTTGAGGATTATGCCAGATCCTCATCGTATGCCAGGATAAAGTGTCATCTGAGCTGAGAAAAACAACTGTGGATTCCTCATTTTACTTTGTTTATTTCACTAGTTCAGCAACTAATATTATCTCTTCGGGTTCTTCTGTTATTGATTGCATTTTGCACTCAGTCTGCAGAAAATAAATAAAAAAAAAGTCCATTAGTTTTATAAATGAACATAGCCTCTACTAACTTATTTGTAATTCTGAGAGTATTTCAGTAGTTATTGTATATTTCATAGGAATATTTCATTTTATTTCTTAGCTAGCAAGCTTTCCTTAGCAGGATGTAACTGAATTTTTAGCCCGTCTTTATTGCAGGCACATGGATTTTGACAGGTCTAAATTTGGGCAGAGATATTTTATGTTTTTCTGTAGCACACCGTGTAGATTTTCATAAACCTTCTCAAACGTATTGCTGGAAAGGGATGGCTAGAGGTAGGTGAGCTGCTGGTCAGTGTGCTTGTCTGGTGAAACCATGTGTCTGATCACTGCAGTCTCTTCTATCATTTTACAAAATCCTATTCCTAACTTCTTTCTCTGTAGTCTTCCTCCCTACCCTGTATGCATACCCTAGCGAACTTCCAGTGGAACTAGCTGGTGAGCAGGAGGAGATCCACACCTGGAATGACCAAGGTCAGGGCTGATGAGCAGGACAGGGGTCCTGGGAATGGGCATGGGCATCCAGTGGACTTACAGAAGCTTAAATGGGAGAGACTTGCACCAGTGGGTTGCTGTGTGTGCAAAGAGCAAAGGTGGGTTCAAGCTCCCCTGGTGAACTTCAGCCCTGCTCTGCTGACGAAGAGCAGTGGTTAGTCTGTGTATTATGCTCTTTATCATTTAGGCACTACCTTTTAGATGTCAATAGAACCTTGAATTTCATACTTTCTGCATAAATAGAGAGAAAAAAAAGGAGATACCTCTGGAGTTGTATCGGGCAATGCCCTAAATGTGGTTTTGGGCTCTGGGATTCGTGGGAATGCTGCTTTCCAATAGCCAGTCCTGGAGACCAAAAGAGGATGAAATAGAAAAGAAAAAAATAAGTAACCAGCATGTATCAAAACCATTGCATCCCTGAACAAGTTCTTATCCTTCTCTTTCAGAGCAGAAGAAATGAAGGAGAAATGAAAAATATGTCATATATATATGAAAAATATAGTGTCAGCACAGAGTGAACACCGTTCACAGTGGGCATTCTAGTGAATCTTCCACAATCTATACTGGAAAGGACAATCAAGCTATGTGTTTGCAATAAATTCATCACTTCATGGAATCAGAAGATATGCTCTACAGACAGCACACACTACAGATATTCACAGCAGTTGTACTACTAATACGAATAATCGCTTATAATTGTCAAGGGGGAACTTTGGGCATGAAACTTTAGTGCACACATCTTTATTTATTTATTTACTGCAGTGTGAATATAAAGGTTTTATCTGTACTACAGAGTCATCTCTACCATATTGATTTTCCAAAGAACTTCATGTATGTTTCACACATATCCAGGCGAAATAAAATAAATGCATAAATTAGGCCTACCTTTTGCAGAACAAAATTGTGAGGATTGCCACTAAGATGGTTGCAACTGCAGTAATAATTAAGGCCAATATTGAAGGAGAAATAACTTCTTCATTTCCTGAAAGAATAAGAATCATAGCATTTTAGTGTAATGAAAAGAAATAGTGACATAACTATGTAAAATGCCCACTTTGAATACTGACTGGTGAGTACCAGTCTATTGTCTATGTTTATTAGACTAATACCAGTCTATTTCTATTGTAATAAAAATCAGCTCTTTAGCTTAGTGCTTAAGCAGTAATATATGTTGGGAGATATTAACGTTGAACATGTTTGCTCATCTTCTGAAAAAGTGCCTGCTATGTTTTCACTTATACTTGTATAAATTTTCCACCAGAATGTCTTGAGTGTTGAGAGATGTACAAATACTCTCTTTCCTTTACTTCACAGTAGTGTACATAGAAACAAAATGTTTGCATGTAATTTATATTTTTGTGTTAGCAGGTGCAAAGCAATGTGTGAGGCAAACAGGAAATAAGTGCGGAAAACTAGGCCAAAGAATTGATTTTCATTCTCACCAAACTCAAGAGGTGCACTCCATTCCCCCCAGTCTGTGTTTACCAGACAGAAGTCACTGCCAGCTGCTCTGACTTTCACACGGTACCTCTTTTTTGAATTGAAATTTTGAAATAAGTAGCTTTTCTTTTCCTAAAAGCAAAGCAATTAAACTGAGAAGATTTTCTTCATCACACTCTACATGCTAACAGTATGTAAGGGTCATTTACCACTGAAACTTTCACAAAGTTATGTGAGCATTACTTATGACAGTAGGCTGGTGATACAGAGCAAAATATAAATGCATACCTAGTATGCATATGACATGCATGAATCCATATATCTCCTTTCAAAAATAACCTTTCCTTTTGTAAACCTTTTTTTTTTTCTCTTTAGAACAGTTTTTGTCTTTTCACTATAACTTGTAATTTCTTATGAATCTCAAGAAATATGGCTTCTTAATAATTTCCCTTTCTTATGGCACTTTTACAGAGGCCAGAGGATTTTGGATGGTCTCATTCCAATAGTGCTAGAATACAATGATGTGTAGAATTAACTGTCTGTGTAAAATTTGTGTTATTAAAATTACCGAAACATGCTTACTCTTGGATACTTTCGGGATATGTAAGCTGCATTCATCAGAAGGAGGTGTAGGATACCTTCCTGAATGGCTTTTGTTATCTTCGTTTTTCATAAACAGCTAAATTCCTAGGAGATGTTTGCTCTGCTTCTTGTCTCTGCTGTCATTGGCATGTTATTTCAAAATGTACTCAAATATTTGAGGGGTAGGGGGTCAGAACATTGTAAAACTGAGGGTTTTAAAAAGTAATCGTAATAAGGTAGGATAGACAGCACGTATAGACATCTTAATGATTTATTAGTTTGATATATTTAAGAAATTTATAAATAAACATCTCATAAAACATAGAATATTGAGTGTTATTATACTGATATTATAGGAATTTGCATACTATTTGCTTTTCACAGATGTGGCAATGTATTACTGATTAACTTAACAGGAAGACTTACAGTTATTCTGGTACTGACTTCCTCAAGATTATCCTGTAAATTAGAGAAAAACAGTATTTTTATGATTGCTTGTGTGATTAGATTGTAAGTCATGTTTTATTCACTATCTTCTTTCACCCCCTTGCTCTTTCTTATCTACTTGACAGTTTCTTCGGAGATGATTTATCTCAGATTTAAGATCTAATATATTTTACTTCTACATTACCAAGTTTATATTGTGAGTAATTCTGCCATGGAAAAAAAATTTGGTTTCACCAAAGTAGAAAAATAAATTTTCTTTCAGATTGGTGATTGAACTGAAACACGAGCAAAACAGATCTGATCTGAATCGAAACTATAGTTTTATTCCTGTACATACACCAGGGAAGAAAAACAGAAAGGGAAGGGAAGGGAAGGGAAGGGAAGGGAAGGGAAGGGAAGGGAAG
>JAWLRI010000144.1:2161073-2177831 GCA_034781795.1 Crypturellus tataupa
AAGGAAAGGAAAGGAAAGGAAAGGAAAGGAAAGGAAAGGAAAGGAAAGGAAAGGAAAGGAAAGGAAAGGAAAAGAGACAAGGAGAAATCTGTGTGAAAAAGCTTCTAGTTTGTGTGTGGTATTTATGCTTAAAAATAATTTCATTACTCCTAATTGTAAATGTTATGTAAATATTGTTTCCCTTTTCCATCAAATGAAACATTATGAGGTTGGAATGAGTTCAAATAGATTTTAAGTTGACCTTCAACATTTTTTCACAGATACAGTAAAACTCACTCATTTCACCTGAAAAGCTGTAACAACTGCAATGTAATGCAGTGACCACTTGCAGCTAGTTACTAGCAAACTGTATCTTCTCCTTTAGCTTCTCAGGGTATAAGCATCAGAGTGTGCTGAAGGAACTAGCAGATGTCTCCGTGAGGCTGTTCTCTTCTTTGAGAAATCATGTCAGCTGGTGGAGGTTCCTACTAACTGGAAAAAGGGAAGTATCACGCTTGCCTTAAAGAATGTCAAGAAGGAAAGTCCAGGGAACTACAAATACTCTCACCTCAGGGGAGCTTCCCACCACTGGGAAGCTTGTGGAGCAAATCTTCCCTCTTAGAGAAGCCCTCTATAAACATGCAAAATGCAGGAAGGTCATTGAGAGCAGCTAACCAGCGTGTGTTTGCCGAGGGCAAATCATACCTGAACAACTTAGGATGAAGTGACTGGCACTGAGGGCAAGATTTTAAAGGGGCCTGCGATTCAGTCTTCTACAGTCCCATATTCACCAGTTTGGTGAGAAATGGGCTGCATAGAATAAGGTGTGTAGAAAATTGGCTGGACTGGCCTGCTTAGATTATTGTCGTCAAAGGTGTAAGGTCCACCTGGTGTCCAGTAACTAATACAGTCCCTCAAGGATCTTTACTAGCACCAATACTAAAAAATGTCTTATTAATGACATGGAAAGTGTGACAAAGCGCAAGCTCAGCAGTCTTGAGACCAATACCAATTTGCAGGAGCACGGCTGTTACTCCCATGGAAATGCACAGTCAGAAACCTCATGAAACTCACCAGGTGCCAGTGCAAGGTTTTGCATCTGGAAAAGAATAACTTAATGCAACAGGATGGTCTAGTGGCTGATTCACCTCCATCTTCATTGAATATGTTGCCTAAACACTCCTAATTGTCATGAGACATTTTAAAGATTCTTCTTTCTGATACTAAAGTAAACCTCTAAATTAAGCCAGTTAGTTAAACTATACGAATGTATATATATATATAAGATATATATATATATATATATACAAATATATATACAGTTGGATTTAGTTGAGGTGAATTCCACACATTACAATTAGAAAAGCTAACATATATTTTAAAGAGTAAGTTATTCTAATTTATTTTTTCCTCCTTAGTTTTGCTATGTAATACTATCAATGAAACCAAAACATTCAAGATCCCCATGATACTTTGGTTTGGGAATACGATTTGTCTAAATGGGTATACACTGTGACAATTTAGAAGGTGGAAATCAATTTGGTGAGTGGTTAAATAAAAAAATAAATAAATAAGGACTGTATCTTAAGACATTTTAATGATCATAGGAAGAAATGAAAGGGCATATTTGTTTCACAGAGTGCATTCTGCAGCAGACAAAGATTTCAAGGAGTGTTTGAAGATTTCAAGAAGCTTTACTGCAATTACAGTATACAAAGGTGATACAAACTTTCCTGAAATGTAATTTTGTTGCAAAAGTAAGAAAGATTTATAGCAGTTAGTTGGGCCTAGAAGAAAATTCATCTATGAGAGGGCAAGACACAACCAGAATAAGGTGTTTCAGATTTCAGGAGTCCAGGGAATGCCTTGAATCTGTGGCCCAAACTGTGGCCATTTTTTACTTTATAAACACCATCTGCCATCCTGTGGTCATTTGATGCAATTCTTTCATAGTTATGGTAGCTAATGTCTACTTTTTTTTTGCAATGAAACACACCAACCTATCACTCTGTATTGGTTTAAAAAGAGTTGTAAAATCAAGATCTGAATTAGAATTTGAGGAGGTTATATAATTTCCTTATTTTTGAAATGTAGCTTGTGCTTAGATTCTCTGCCTTTTTGTTTTCTCTCTCATTTATTTTCCTTTTATTTAACATTATACTCTTCCATCTCTTAGAAAAATGGTTGGTTTTCTTCCATATGATATCTGGAATATTATAACCATAACATATGTATATAAATTGACTCATATTCAATATATAGAATTATATATATATATATTCAATATATCTATGTACTGTATATAGAATGTATAGGAACTTCAAGTCCCCTTCATCAATACAGATTCTTTAACTGAATCACCTTTATCATCTCTTTTTTTTTTTTTTTTTTCTGAGTTCTGTCAAAGCCAAAACTGTGGCTGTGTTCAAGTCATATGAATCCATCCATGCTTCTCCCCGTAGTCCTACACAGTCGTACCCACCCAGTGTGCTCTCAGCAATACCTCCTTGAGGGAAACAGAGACAAAAAGATGGAGCAGACATGGTGGAGTAGAAGAATGGAAGGACCACAAAGGAATAGGGTACTACCTATGAGAAAGGCTACACTGTAAAAGAGAAAGATCTCCGTTACACATGTGTCTAGGTAAAGGTATGTTAATATTAAATATCAATAAAAAAAACCCTCTTACCTTATTTTCTATTTTAACTTCATATTGATAACAGTCATCTTTTCCTGAACGACTCATTTTTGGTTGCTTCCAATGAATAAGGCAGCCTTTTTGATTTCCATCACACTTAGCAGTGATATTTAATGGGGGCATGAACTTTTCTGAAATGATACAATCAAAAATACAATTAAAATAATTTCATCTCTTTTTGCCTTGACAAAAACAGCGCACTTGCAGGTAGCATAACTACAGAGAAAGATTCTTATTTGTATTTATTAGGAACTCTGTTAGATACATTTGAAAGATGAGCTTTTCAGATCCTGTCTCCAGGATCAGAAGACATGGACTGAGCCAGGGAGCATGACTTAGGGTAATATCAAGATGCAAAACTCCTCCATTTACTTTGGAAAATACTTAGGTAGAGTTACTTTCTTCTTTTTATGAGGATCTTCCTTACTGAAGTTACTGAGGAAGAACAAGTTGATGCTGAGAAATCCAAAGAACTTTTCTTTCTTCAGGCCTCCTCACCTGATGCTTCTGCAACATGAAAGTGTGGCTTGCTTGTGTTGTAAACTATGCAGTTTAACTCCTCTCCAAAATTATCTATTAAATTACGAATTGAATAACGGATCTAGCCATCTTCAGCATATAGCTGGCATAATTGTAAACACAAATATGGGGAATTTATATTTCAGTCATCCCGAAGGACATGATGCTTATTGTAAAAACAAAAGACAAGTAGTCATTTTTTTCAAATCAAAAAACAGTTATCCAAACCATTTCATTTATACTACCTTGCTTTAGTTTTTAGAGACCTAACTGGACTATTTGGGTTATTCACTCTCTATGGTGAATACTTGCAGGGGCTTGTCCCTGTAGAAGACAGTGAAGTGCTGTCTTCTGCCCATATTGACCTGTTTGTGACTGGCCGTGCCTCTGCTGTCCATATGTCCATGTGTGCATATTATTTAGCATTCACATGCAGCTACAGCTGGAGAGGGGGGTGTGGAGCGGATGATGGTCTCCGCCGCTGACCCAACATGGGAGGGATCTGCTGCGTCGTGCAGTCCATCAGACTTCATTCCCATAGTAAATGTACAGGGGTGGAGTGAAATCTCTTACATCCTGAGGAGCTCGCTGGAGAAAGACTTAATTGGCCTCACCTAGATTAAACTCTGTGAAAAGGCTTTCATTGCTGAAGAAGACAGGGTAGAAGATTGTAGCGAGAGATTTTTTTGACTGATTTCACTTATGCCTTTTTGACTTTGTGGAAAGATTTTCTTGAAGAACCCAGAGTCCCTCTTTTATGACTTCTTTAGGTCTAAGTTGAGACATGAATACTTGGCTTTACTTGGCCAACAGTAATTTATCAGTATATATTTAACAGTAATTTATCACCTTGGAAGGAAGAAACTGTGGCCGTCTCAAAGAGGAAACTTGCCATTGCAAACCACGCACTTCTCCAAGGCCAATGTTAATGCTGCCGTACAATACAAGTTGAGCCATGGAGTCTGTTCATATAAGAAAGGATGGAAAAGTAGAAAAACAAGTACTGGCCAAGGTATTAAAATTTGGAGAAGCAAAACAAGCAGGGCAGAAATTCAAGCTAGTAGCAAAATAGTAATAAAACAACAATAAAGAATAGTAAAAGAGCTACTGCAAAAAAATAAAAGTTATTGTCATAATATATAATATTTCGCATGACTTATAGCAAGTTTAAAAATATGGAAATAGAGATACTGACCAGAATAAGTAACTGAAAGCAATTTGAACAGAGTCATAGGCAGAGTGTTTTGTCATTGCAAGGATGACCTATAA
This sequence comes from Crypturellus tataupa, assembly GCA_034781795.1. Classification (NCBI taxonomy): domain Eukaryota; kingdom Metazoa; phylum Chordata; class Aves; order Tinamiformes; family Tinamidae; genus Crypturellus; species Crypturellus tataupa. Next base: position 2,165,539 of record JAWLRI010000144.1, read on the forward strand.
AAGGAGCATTCAAGGTTTGCCTCTATAGAAACCATGTTTAATGTGAAAGTATTCTATCCAGCAATGTTTGTAAATGAGTAAGCACATGTGAACTGACATGTAGATAGCTTGAGAAAAGGAAATGACGAGCTACAGACACCATAGAAGTGAAAACTAAAGTAGAATTCTGCAATTAGATATCAAAAAAAAGAAATGAGATTATTTGCAACAGTGTTAAGTCTATAATATGAGGGTTAGTTTTGAATTCAGTTATACAATTACCATGGCCTTCAGTCTTTAGGCTAACATTTAACTGAATCAGTTTTCAAGCTAAACAAAACAAGTAAACAAACAAAAACCCTATATTTGTATGGGAGAAGACAAATGTAGAGGAATCAGGTGTAATTCTGAAATCATATACCAATATCCATTAGTATATGTGTTTGCATGACTTTTACGAAATGGATAGCCATCTGGAAAAGCCTATATCTCAGCATTAATATTCTGTTAGGGTCAGATTTCTCTGAGTTGTTTTTTCCTAATGTCTCTGCCTCCTACTGTTCTGATTCCCTTTTGGAATTATGTTCTCACAAGTAGTGTGACCAGGATCAAAGCTTTCCAAGGAAAAGGTAAACCTATTTCATAGGGAGAGATTCCTGCAATGAATGCAGCTCCTTTGCAAGAGGAAAGTAGAAAGAAATTACTTACCAATATTGTACAGTTTGATGTACTCATCATAGAACCGAATCAGGGAATCTTTACTAGAGCCATTCACTATGAAGTAAGTAATTGTATCATCCTTCACGGTCACATTTTGGAATTGACATCCTATGTGCCTCCCATTTTCGTCTTTAACATAAAGCTCACATTGCTTTTCCTCTTCTTCTCTATGGGCAGCAAGGTGTTTTAAGTTGAATGCAGTCAGTGTCATGTGTTGCATCACTCGGAATAGTCAAGCCAACATACCCACCTTGAGTTCTGCCAGTAGAGAAAATACTGGGTATCGCCTGGAGCATCCCTGCCCGCACTCCAAGTGCAGTTCATAAGGGAAACATTGTAAATCACACAGGAGAAATTTTTAATGGCCGTCCCGGGCATGCCTGAAACAGAGCAATGTCCCCTTGCTCCAAGCTGGAAGATCTCCACATACACCTTAGATATTTTAGGCACCTGTGACTTCAAACAGTTATTACTTGGGTCTAAGAATAATGTGCTGAGCACATGAAGTAGCATAATTGGAAGTGGTTTGCAGTGACAAGTTCTATGACGAATTTTACATGGCTAAAAACTACAAGGATAAGGTTATGGTTGCATCTGATGGAACAGGGCTCAGAGGAGTCCTATGCTGCTCTAGCACAGGCTGTAAGCTTAACAGGCTACTGCTTTGCTTCACATTGTTCCAATTCAAAACGAGCCTCTGGTGCCTCAGATTCACTAACTGGAATATCTCCCTGCCATTTCTCAGGACTCTACAATAATATTTCTACTTCTAGGAGAACTATGTGTCAATTCTCTATCAAATACATAGGGAGAGTGAAGAGCTTGATTGAGGACTCCAGAGAAGATAAAAAACCTAAGTGCAGTTCTCTTAAGTCTCTCTAGACTCCAAAAACAAATGTTTACACAAATAGATATAGATGTCTGCTTAGGAAATCTTTGTGGTCTGCAGAGATACCTTCTTCCACATGGAATTAATTCCAGGAACCATCTCCTGAACACAAAAACTTCAGTTTTCATCTTAAGCTTCCACCTTCCTTCTCCTCCAAGAAAAGACGCCAGAAGTCTTTTTAATCATTCATTTTAAAAGGAAGTATGACTTATCCTTAAGTCATCCCTCTTTTCAAAAGGAAATGACAATTTATTTAGGTTTCACAATACTAGCATGAATGCAATTTTCTATATACTAACTCCAGTTTGTTTGATTGAGCAGATCGTACCCCTTGTTCTCTTAGCACACTCATATGCATTACTCCTATGATAAAAAGAGGTACATTTTATCAGACCTTTCATTATTGTGGATGAGATACTGCAAAGTGTTTTTTATCAGATCATGAACCACACTGTGGTAAAACTAAAGGTATCTCAGATTTCTCAAATAAATTCAAAATCAGCACCCACAAAACTGTTTTCCTTGGATTTTTACTAACATTTTAAGCACATTTAAATGTACTTAGTAAAATATTAGCAGGAATATATAAAAGAAAAGTGGCAATTGAAAAGATGACAACAAGCAAGATTACAACTGCTGAGGACTAAAGAACTACTAAATTATCATAAAAAACTCCTTTTCTTGTGACTAGAAACCTTGTCATAAGGCTGTGAACAAGAATCTTGTTTATTACATAGGGATCAAATGAATTAAAGAGACTTTTTCTTTTTTTTTACACTTAAAACACTGGAAACAAGTAAATTCTTTCCCAAGGTTGAACACATTACCTTGGGGAATAAATGTGCACACGCTTGTATATGTAGTGTTGATGTTCGCTGCTGTAACTGAAAAATTTGCACCATTGTGTAGAGGAAGAGATATACTTCTTTCAAACTTACAGGCTGTGTTTTTCACCTGAAAAAATGATATGCACATGGTTTACTTTTTTGTTTTCATTGAGTCCCCCATAGTCCTCCAGATCAGCTCAAGCATCCTGGAGTATGTGTCTTCATAGGGATCAACAGCTGGCTGCAATGTTTATGCTCAATACAAAGTGAGATGTCGGACAAATGACTGTCTAAATAAGAAGTTGGGTTCAGATTCATGTCCACTATCATTAGCTTTCTGACAGCTAGCGTCTAGTCTGAGCAGGTCGTATAGGTGCCACACAACACATCTGTCAACACAGCGGTGACAGATGACAGAGGCATTGCTATATATTTTTTTCTAGAAATTGTCTACTGAAACACTAAACATAGTATATGGATTGCTTACTGACATTGTAATTGTAATTGTAGGGAGAATTGTGGGGAGAACACCTGCGGAAGACCTGGGAAGAAGTCAGTGACTTGCAGAGACATGGTGACAGGCCCAGTGTGTGAAAATACCTGCTGATGAAATTTCTATCAGGGCCAGGCACACATATTTCATTTTGTGAGCAAGGTCTAGCTGCTTCCTGGACAGTAGCTACTCAAGGTTAGCACAGCTGAGATAAGGAAATATTTTGGTAGATCTTAGGGATACTACCTGTGTGTCCATCCCATAACCTGACCTGTACTTCCAGCAGCCTCCCATTGGCAATTGTTCCTTGCGGTTTCTGGGGCTTCCCATGCAGTCTGTAGTTTAAGTGCTTAAATCTACCCTGTTTAACCCCTTTTAAACCTTGAGTGCCTTGCAGTCATAATAATATAACCTGAAATGCTCACTCTATATTTGTACAAAATAGGCTGCCAAGACCTATACATACTATTACAGTTCCTACTCTTAAAACAGTTTTGTATTTGTGATCCGATCAGTTCCCTGAGAAATATTGGGTAAATAGGCTGATACAACTGCAGCTTTGAGCTCTAGAAGCAGGGAATTTAGCTAAGGCATAAGCAGTACATATATAGGGGGAAGAATAATTACAGGAGGTCATCTTCTTGACTTGCTTTGAAGTTTCAGTCTATCCTATAGAAGGCAGTGACTGACAAACTACTCTGCTTAAGATACAAAGTAGCTACATAATAAAGGAAGGTATAATTTGCTATCTTCTAAAACAAACAAAAGTGTAAGCATAAGTTCCCTTTTCATTAAGTCTTAAACATCAAACTTAAACATCAAAAGTTCCACAGAAACTTAAGGAAAAATTTCCTGACAGTGAGGGTGACAGAGCACTGGAACAGGCTGCCCAGAGAGGTTGTGGAGTCTCCTTCTCTGGAGATCTAAAAGACCCGCTTGGATGCAGCCCTGTGCCACGTGCTCTAGGTGACCCTGCATCTGCAGGGGGGTTGGACTACATGATCTCTAGAGGTCCCTTCCAACCTTAGGCATTCTGTGGTTCTATGATTCTATGATTCTAAGTCATGACAGTTTTTAGGTCATTTACTCACATAAGATACAAGGTTGAAGTCTTGTGTCTGCTATTACATATCCAGTCAGATGGTTTGGAGATATTTCTCCTTTTTAGCTATTTATATAGGTTTCCCATGCTCTCAAGCTCTGCTGACCTTCAGACTGACCTAGTAAACCCTCCAAGAGTGTCTAGCTATAGAGGTACCATCCACGGAGGTGCACATTTTTTTTCATGACTGACTTGGTTTATCCATACAAAAGTGCCTGCTGCATAAGAAGTGCCCATGGAAGCCCTGCCTGGCCCTCATAGCCACTCCAGAAAGGATGTCTTCACTTTCTTCTGTGTTATACCAAGCAGTCCTGTGCAGGTGCATCACTACATCTTAAAGGCCACTGACATTATCTTTAGGTAAGTCAGAACACAGTCATCTAACACAAGTCTATCCATTGTACTCATAAATCATCTTCTGCACTTCATGAGCTGTCTGTCACCTAAGTTCCTCTGAAATATGGATAAGGGGCCCATCAAGGCCCTGATTTCATGAGAATGCTCTGAAAGCAAGTATTTCATGAGAAGACATGAACAAAGATGCTCAGTACAAAGAGATCTCAATAAACACAAGCTTTAAAACACAGACTATCTTGCTCCTACCAAGGATACATTTTCAGTTATTTAAGAATATGAATGAAAAAGACAAGAGTAATGATATATCTCTATTAAAAACTTTATATAGCAATTTTACCTTTATCTTTATGTCCCCATTAGAACAGAAATACTGAGTGAATTTCATGCTGCTCACCCAGCTCAGTTCCATTTTCCTCTGGTTCAGTGTCAGGTTTCTAATAGGTGAGTCTGGCATCTCCACTGAAAGTATCACAGAAAAGTATTAGTACAAATGCAAGTCTGATGTTCCCAGATTCTCGGGTGCAGAGGCTACCCAGCCATAAGGAAGGTAGCCCACAGCTACCTCTAAAGAGAAGTACATTACACTCCGTCTCTGAGGATGTCACATAGGGTCATTGTACTCACAGTTTCTACACTGCCAACCATCGCACTTTGGGGCAAACAGCAGCATCCACTGGATCATGAAGATGAGCCAAAGATGAGCAGCCATATTTTCTTCCTTGGAGACAGAGAGCAGCAAAACTCACTCAAAGTGGATGATTGCAAAGTGAACCACCTGCCCCTGAATTTACCTAGTGTAACCTGCTCATACTGCCCATCTCCACACCATCCTTCACTTTCTATATATCTAGGGAGGCAAGATTCCTTATACTGAAGCCATGCTGACACTTTCCCAGCAGGTTGCACTAATTCATGTCTTCAGGGACCTTGTTGTTTCTTATAGTTTCTGCCACTTGCTAGAATAGAATTCAGAATCATTGTGGTGGCTGAGGTTGTGGTTCCCAAGATCACTTTTAGAGCCATTTCGTAAATGGGAGTTACTTGGCACTTGGCCAGCACTCCAGCACTAAAATGAGCGGTTTTGTGCCTTGGCCTTCTGCAATTGGACACTTGACTTCTTTCAGAGCTCTCAGGTGATTGGTATCTAGTCCTGGTGGCTTATTAATATCTAGTTTATATCTATCTTGATAAACAGCCTGTATATTTAGCTCAAAGTGGTCTGGCTTCTAGCTCCTAAGATTCCCATATGGTTTCAGCAGGACTGATGCACAAAATGCATTCAGATTTTGTGTTGCAGCTACGTGGTTCATGAAGGGCTCTTTTATATCTCTGCCACCAAAGTGACCCACTGATTCCTTTGCTGGTTCCTGCTGTTGATATATTTAAAGAACTTGCTAGCAGCTTGAGAATATTTGCAAGTTGCTCTTCATTTCCTTTTATTTCTTTTGATTTCCTGTTAACATTAGACCTGCCATGTTTACAAGCATTTCTATTTTTCTTCTTTGGGAAAGATTCACATGTTTTAAAAGCTATTCTTTCTTTACTATGTTGATCTACTTAACTATCCAAAAGATACACACACACATGCACACACACATATATATTTACTGCAATGTTTTGTTTCTTTTCAATTTATATTTCAAAATTACTCATCTTTCCAATACAGTAATTCTGAACAACTTCCATGACGTTCTCAGGTTTCTTTCTGGATTGCTCCTTTTGGGTATCTTTTTGCTTGTTTGCTTGCTTGTTTTTTTTATCTGTCTTACATTCCATTTCAAGACAGGTTTAAAGCACAGGCCTTCCTGCAGATTGCTCATGTCCCCAACATTTCCCCTATACTTCTACACCAGCTAAATCCTTCTTCTGTCCTACCATCCTTCGAGTCTCCAGGCCTCTGCCCATCTCTCAGATGTTGAGAGAGAGAAGATTAAACAGATCTCTCATGAAGTAAGAAAAATGTTCGGATAAACCATGCAAAAGTTAAAACAGTTGCACTTTTCTGCCACAAGACAGTAAGTCTGTTGATTCTGGGACTGCTGTATGAAATGCTATATATGTTTATTTGATGACTGCTAACTTAAGATCTGAAGATGATCTATGTGCTATAAGGAAAGGTTAAGAGGAATAGTGGGTAACAGTTGTAAACAGAAAATGTCAAAATCAGTCACAAAATCAGTCACAGCAATATCAATCACCTCCACCCACTCAGTGAGCAGATCGTTATGATAAAGTTACTAGCTCATAATATCTGATCATGTGCTTTCAAGGATATTTTTTGAATATGTACAAATATATACAAATTCAGTTCCAAAACCATAAAGAAAACCAAGATTGTAACTAGGATATTTTGTAAGCAGGGAGTAGGTACTTTGTCTGCAAAGACTTTCATTCAGTTCAGCTCTGTGTATTCCTTTGCCAGCTTCGAGATTTTTGTCTAGGATGTTTTTCTACTAACCTTGAAGTTCCAGTATCCGTCCTCGTATCTTACTGCACACCTCCGGGATCAAAACAGTCAGACGAGAAAAAGATAAACCTACCTTGTTTTTCAAAACTTTTGTATCTATCTCATTTATCTTTGTGTAATAGTCTTGAGGCTCAAAAGGCTGGGAAGTCTCGTATTTGAAATGGTCTTGCAGCTCTAAATAGGGGTGTGTCCCTCACTGCTTGCATTATAGGGAACTGCCGTACCATGGGAAGTGTTGCAAGATGTGATGCTTATCACTTCCCTACTTATTCTTACCAAACTAATTTCATTGCAAAACTCATGATTTTATGCAACATGAACAAGTTAACTAGGGTCTTTTTCCTTCTTCTTGTATAGGGTTCATTGGTGCTTTGGGATCCACTGAGTACTCAGAAAGCTTTTTCTTTTACAGTCCTTTCTGTCTGTCTCTACAAAAGCCTTAGTAAGACAGCGTTTTTTGAAATGTGTCCCAGGAGGGCAAAGTTGGGAGCTTCCCAGATGGGGCCAGGCAGGGTTGGCCACCATGGTCCCCACAGCGAGGGCTAGGGGGAGTCCCCATGTCCCAGACACCGCCAGTTTGAAATAATCCCCAAGCCTGTGGGAAGGAGAGGGTTTCAAATCTTGGGCATATGGCTTTCAAATAAGTTACACCAAAGCCAAAAGTCATGGGTTTTCTCTCAATTCAGTTATTCTAGTGACAAGTTCGCATCTCCACCTGACCCACAAATACCACCAAAATATGACCTTGTGAAAATGCAGGTAAGTTAAGAATCCTGGTGAGAAAAATAAAAAAAGGAAAAAGAAAATTCCAGAGGCTGCCATTGAACATTTGTTCCATTTTTAAGCATTTTAGTTTTCTAGGTGGGACGGTTATTATAAACACTGAAAACATTAAAAGCTCTCTTATACCCCGAAATGCTTTACTTCACGTAAAGCAACATAAAACGCAACTCATTTAGTATTTTCCTTTATGATCCATTGAAAGAAATTTCATTTCATCACACATTAAAACTTAAACGTAACTGGAAAATATGGTATTTTCAAGCTGTAAATGATGTTTTTTTAAAAAATATGTCAGATTCAATGTTCCTCCTCTTAAAAAACAGTCAGATTCCTCTTGTTGTTGCTCTTAAAAACAGTCAGATGCAATCTTATGTAGTTTAAAAGTTAAAAGAAACAGAGTAGTCCGTGTATTTCGCTGTCGCTCCTTTTTCTTGCTTATTATATTTGGAGAAGAAAGTATGTGCTGTCCACCATCCTCCACTATAGCCAGGTTGCTCTGGTATCACACTCTCTATCAATTCCTACCGTACTTCTTCCCCGCACAGTGACATTACTGTATCAACAGCAGTTCATGTATCAGCTGTTCACTGATAACATATCAGCATCAGGCACATTATGTTAGCTGTACAGGAGGGAGTGTGGTCTCTGTATAGAAATCACACATGATTCACACCGATATGATGTTAGTTAAGGTTTAGGGACTCTATAACATAGTTTTTCTAAGCTTGCATGAAAAATTCACCAAGCATACTTACTAATTACAATGTTTTTCAGCTTGAACATCTGTAGCAGAGTTGTTTCTACAAACTGGCAATCAGAAACATAAAAATAATCCTTAAAGAATTCAAGAATTTTATGTTGGTCTGTTCTTTGTTTCTTTCTTTTCAGTTTCCTTAGGAGAAAGGATAATGTAGTGCTGACTATCTTTGGGAACAAGGAGTGTTTTCTTCTTATAGACTCAGATATACTGAGGCTCATGAGTATTTCTGGGGTCTGGACTAGTGAGTGATCTTGATCTTGAGTGATTTGAGGACATTAAGCAACTCTAGGAATCCCTAGAAACAGGAATATTTGGGAATTAACAGAGCCTGGCCTGGGCTTTTGTGGTCACAGAATAAAAAGCCTAACACAATAGTAGCTTTACAAGGACCAATGCATGAATCACTTTTTGTTCTACTTAAAAATGTAACAAGGCTTTTCTGAAACTTAGTTATAAAACAAATAAATTAGTATGAAGGGCAAATAATAATTGGTGGCTATTTTACCAAAAAGTAGATGGACTTTTGAAGTAGCCAGAGGCTGTTTTTATTAAGAATCACTGTCTTTGTTACATTAAAGTTATCATCAGGAAAGTGAACTGAAAGGTTAGACTTCAGGACTGGGATGAACATGGTAATTCTGAGGGAAAATGAGTCTATTGTTGGAAAATTCTGCTTGGAAGGAATTGCACATGTAGGTATTTTTCAAACGCTTATTGTAATAGAGAGGTAGAGGGAAAGGCTTCGGGCCATGAAAAGTAAGACAAAAATACTCTATTGTGTCTTCATCTTTGGAAGAAAAAAAATGTTTTTATGAGGTAACAAACTGTGTTTTAGTGATAAATAAGAGGCATAGAAAATGTTTATGATAATCAAAGGTTGTCCTGGGCAATAAGGGAAATCTAAGAGAGTTTCTAGGCATCTGCCTTTTTTTTTTTTCTCTACTTTATGTCAGCCTTTCACCTCCCTGGGTCTCCATACTCCCTCTTACAGGAGCTTGATGACTCGGTGAGACATGGGCAGTGTCTGAGGACAGCTGCGAGCAGGCTAGAGCTCCTATTTCTACAGAGGTTTCTTCGTGGTTGAATCAGCGGGAGCACACGGCTTTCTCCACAGAGGCAGTAGCTGGATGGCATGGCAATGTCCATAGGTAGAAGCGCGTCTGTTCAGTACTGGATTCTTTCTCCAGCTTATTTCTCAACTGTATGGCTACCAGTGCATCCCTCCGAGAGCCACAGGCACCCGTGCGGAAGAGTTCGTGAGGCTGCAGAGCTACTGCAGAGGAGCAGCATGTTCTTCTACATCCTCTGAAATGAGGTTCTTGTAACACAGGGAGGAAATCTGGGAGTTGAGGTTTGGGGGATTGAGTATTTCATTTTTTTTAAACTGGAATGTCCTGCAGTAGAACAATCAAACAGTCCACAAGGATGGTGGATGGTACAGGATGTGCAGGCAAAGGAGCTCTCCCACCCCCTGGATTTCTTTGTCTTTCTAATTTTAATTCAAATAGTCCCTCCAAGATTTTCGAAAATATAAAGAATTAAAAAAAAATCCTCAACAAAAGCTGATGTTCTCCATTGTGTTACCAAAGACTGTTTTCAAAAAAGAGGCTTTTTAGGTCAGGAAACTAGTGCTGAATGGGTTCGTTGTTACCCAGGAACTTAGAGAAAAAGATTTTTATTTTTATTTTTATTTTTTTCCAGAAGGAAAGTCTGACACAGACATTAAGAGATTTTTTTTTTAGACTTTTGGCTCTAGAAGGAGTACCACCACAGCAGGAACAGAAATAATAAATAGGATCCTTCTTAATTTTTTGAGGAGGCAAAGCTTGAAGAATAATTCACTGCTCCAACATCAACAAGGGTGCTCACAAAGCTGTCATTAGTGAATCGATTTTTTCCACAGAACAGAGAAACAACCATTGGAGACCAGAATTCAGGATTTCTTCCATCTGCATGAATATCTGAACCACTTGTAAAAAAACACACCTTAACTTCCATTTCACACCAAATCCTGCATTTGTCCCTTGCACAGGGATGGAAAAGGGATGTCATATCCCGATACCTGCTTCTCCATCCACTACCTCACAGATAGGGCTTCTGGTGTTCTCATCACTGCCCTAGAAGTAAATTCCAGTTTTTTTGAATGCTGGTGGCTGTGCAGACTCACATGCTTTCCAAATGAGAGCGATGGGGATGCAATGGGTGTACGAATGATCACAAGCATCAGTGGAGGAAGCAATATAGAGAGGACCCAGTAGGGCTTATCTCTTTCAATATCAACAGATTACATTTTAATTTTAACTAGCCACTTCAATAGTCTCCTGCTCTAATTCTTTTTTTTTAAGTTATTGAAAAGAAAATATTAATGAAAACTTATTTTGAATCACAGAATCACAGAAAATGTTTTGAAAGGGACCTCTTTAGGTCATCTAGTGGGATTGCATTGCCTCAAGGGGACCTTACTCATCATAAGGGGACTTTAACAACTTCAGGCAACATTAACCCTTCTGAAAACTGTTGGAAGGTAAGATAACAGTGTAAAAACAAAGCAGGGGAATTACAGAAGGCACCAGGAACAATGTTTTGATACAGATTTTATACAAGCTGACTATAGGAAGTATTCAGCTAGATTTGTGATTCATGAATCAATAAATGGTCAGGGATATAACAGTCAATGTCAGCCTTGGCTGCAGGGACCATGGCATGATCACCTTTAAGATACTGAGGGAAAGGAGAAAAGTAAGTTCCGTAACATAGACCTTGTATGTAATGAGAGCAGACTTCAACTCACTCCAGCAGAAAAGAATCTGAGATTCAGAGCTTTACACATTCCTCAGTCCTTCGTCAGGAGATAGGTAGTGATTCGGATAATCCAGTCAGGGACCAGCAGGACTGAACATTCCTGCAAGCAGCATGGAATATCATTCAATGTGTCTTTAATGCTATGACACGAACCATAGTGATTTGCTCCTCCTCTACTATCCCAAGGAATCTCTCTGAACAACTCATGGCATCTTCTACTTTTGTCCCTGGTAAAAAACCTACCACGGGGGGCATGTTCCCACATGCTTCATAGACCAGGTCTCCGACACCCATAAGCAAATCTCCAACTGCCACCACTTGCTTCCTTCGGATCTCATGGATCCTTTCTGCTCAAGAGCTCCCTTGGTGTCAGAGCATGGTGCACTGTCATCTGGACTTCAGCTAAGAGATGGCTCAAGGCAGGCCTTCCTCCAGCCAGCTCTGTGCTTTGGACAGAAGTGAAACTCCCATAGGAAGTTCTGCTTTGCTGGAGACCAGCTTCCTGATTAAAAGGGAACAACTGATTTTTTTTTTTTAACCTAGTACAGTCTTTTCTTAGTCTCAGTAGTACCTCTTTTGGTTTGCAGGAACTCAGTTTACCTAAATGTGCTCAAGACGTTCCACTATGCAAGCGTCTGTTCTGTGGTGTCTCTGGCAGAAATGCAGACATAAAGATAGGACCAATTTCAAAAGAAGCACTTAACAGTCTCACATAAAGTTTAGAAAAAAACTCTTCAGGATAAAACAAGGTAGGAGGCATGGCATAGACATTTGCCCGCCCCCAGTTTTCTAAATCCAAATAGTCCATACGCAGAAGCCCATGTGATCGACCTACTAATTGGTGGTCCTTTCTCCTATCTCCTTACTAATCAGAGGATTCTGGATGAGCCTCTTCTCCAGGTGTTATCAAAATATACCGGCACCCTGTACTTTTTGCAGGTAGCAAGTGGCAGATTTCTGCTTGAGTAAAGAAGTTCAGTCACTGGCAATCGGCAACACTTGCACCCTCAAACACACAATTATATTCTGTCTGTTAGCATTAGAATCATAGAATCATAGAATGCCTAAGGTTGGAAGGGACCTCTAGAGGTCATCTAGTCCAACCCCCCTGCAC
>JAWLRI010000144.1:2177931-2200115 GCA_034781795.1 Crypturellus tataupa
ATTTCCCTTAGTCTTCCTTTTGCTGTTTATATATTTGAAAAAGTTTTTCTTGTTATTCTTGACTTCCCTCGCCAGCTCATGGTTTCCATTCATGGTTTAACCTGTTTTTTCATCTACTGTAAATATGAAATGAGAAGAATTTTGAGAAAATTTATGGTTTTGTAAATATCTGGGAGTAAGGTCTTAGAGACACTGTGCAGAAGGATTTAGCAACATAGTTGGGAGGTAACAAATGAACTTATAAGGAATGTATCTCCTTTTGTATTTGCAAATAATCATTCTAAAGAAGCTTAATCATGGCCAATTTTCACTGGGTTTTCACACAGATGAAATATTTATATTCCTGATCACAGTCTGGTGATTATGTAACTGTGTACCTTTTCCAAGGCACTGGACCACTGGAGATTTTGATTGATAATCTTAAATTCACTTGTTTTTATTTTATTCTTTTACATAGGGTAAAAATATAGTGCACATTTGTCTGATAATAACTTCCAAGCATTACTGAAATATTTTTCTGAAACGTTGCAATATTCATAATAAGAGACAAGAAGTGTCAAAATAGCTCAAATTATTCATAGGAATTTCAAGCAAAAGCTAATAATTTTTTAAAGAAAAATTCTTGGGAAAATGTATCAGTAGCATTCTTATCTCTGCCCGCAAGACAGAGAAAGTGGATATATAGTATGCAGAAAAATTCAAACTGCTCATTTCACTTGCCATTGCCATTATGCCATTTCTTCAACTGTTGTTATTATTTCTTCAGTTTCTTGCTTTATTAATTGATTTTCATAGTCTGTCTAATGAAGGAAGAATAAAACATTTCATTAGTTTATTGCATGAGATTAGCCACAAGTTACTATTTATGACCTACCTATTATTCAAACAGTGGCTGTTTATTTTATGGAAGTTGCTGAGATACTCTGTCAGTGAGAGCACTGATGTCTAGGGCTTTCCTTCATGGTGAGCTCCCCAAAGAGGAGTAAAATATTTTTCTACTGCAAAGACAGAAATTCATCTTTCTAAACACTGAGAAGACAAAGTTGCTAAGGAATAGAAAAGGATTAATTTCTCCAGTATTTTATTCACCATATCCTTGTAGGCAGGTTCTAGTTATCTGACATGGATGTAATCAACTCAAAGACTTTCTGGATTGCAGGAATCATTGTCTAAATGCCCTCCAGCCCTGCCGGTCTCCACTGTTACCTGTGATTGTCTTTCTCTTCCTTGTTCTTCTCTTGAAGAACATCTACTTGAAGCTACCTAAACTAGAATCTCCCAGTTCTGTGCTGTGCCTCTCTTGCCTACTGCACCCTAGAAACTATAATGTTTTCAACATCTGCTATGACACAAGTATTTTGACTAGCAGTAGATTTTTCTGCCCCTTCTCTCTCCAAAAGCTGACTAGCAGACTTAATTTGCTTTATCGTTGTGCTGAGAGTACAGCACTCTTCTAGTGATGACTTACGGGGAGAACAGGGTAAAATAATGTATTTCCTCAGTGCACCAGGTAGATGTACCTCAAGTGCTTCATAATGTAAAAAGGTAAACAAAAGAATTATTTGCATGTGAACTTCCTCTTTCAATGCCCCATTTACAAGAAAAAGAAAAAAATAGTCTTTGCTTCTGAGCATCTCTCTGGCACTCAGGTCATATCTTTTAACCTGCAACAGATCCTCATTTATAAACACATTTCCTGCAAGTGGAAAAAAAACATACCTGGAAATGCATAGAAGAGATATCATGGAATGGATCTTTTGGCTGTGGTACCGGAGTAGACATTTTTTTCAGAAAATAGGTGCTACAGCAACAAAAAGGGGTAGTAAAGATTGAGTATGCAGACATACCAACACTGATTCTGGAGGCGATATTTTCTTCCCCAAGTCTGAAGTAATGAAAGAATAACTAAGAATTTTATGGGTGAGTACAATGGTATCAATTTGTTGTTCAGAATTTGGTCTACTTCTTTTATGAACTGTTAAACTATGACAGTAAAACACTTTATTTCTGTCTCCAAATAGGAAATATCCTGAAAACAAAGAACCAATTTCATGCGCATGAAAATTTTATGTGCATGTAAATTTCATTTACACTGCTGTGTGTTAAGGTTGGAGAAGGGCATGAGTATAAGGCCTTCTCCCAGTATCAGATGCAGTTGTATTACACCGAAAATTAGAACAACCGAGTCCAGGTGAGGAACAACCAGTAAGTCACGACTCCATGGTCAGTATCAAGTTTTCCTCTCTCTTTTCCTTTTAATAGGTATCAGAACTTTTCTTGGTGGTGGGGAAAATACTTATTTATTTATTTAAAGTCAGGCACAGAATAAAATTTTTCCAGAAGAAATAAGACTTACGTTAGGAAGAGAAAAAGTGTGAGACTTGCTGTTATCATTGATAGTAGAAATACAGTATATCCTGAAGTAGATATAAATTGTTCTCTTCCTGAAAGACAAGTAGTCAACAAAGTGCTCATTAGTATCACAGGACACAAATGACCACACATCTGTGTGAAACATCTACTTTGATAAATGATAGCCTCAAACACCAACAATAAGTGGCTTCTTCCTTAGATTTGCTCCCCATTGTCCTGTAAAGTGTGAAAGGAACAGGATGGATGGCAATTCTTGGACTGTCTCTAGTAACCTTATACATTGCAAAGCATTTTGCAAGGAACCGAGGCCTTTAGAACACTTCAAAATCCAAAAGTGCAGATCATAACAGTGGAAAAACGAGTTTATGAAGGCAGAGGTAGAAATGAGAGAAGAAAAGGACTGGCAACAGAGATCCAAAGAAGGTCTGTTTTATTCACTGGCTATCTCCTTGCAATTACCACCTGCAGTTATACAAGGGGACTTGGAGACTTCTCTAGCAGGGGAATAACAAATTCTTTCCTAATTTGCATCCTGGCACGTGGGAATAACATACGAAGATCACTTAAATAAGTTTCTATCTGTAAGTAAGAAGTAATACATGAGTCAAACAAGTAAAAATTGAGATAAAACTAGGTCAAGAAAATAATTATTATTCTTACCAAACTCAATAGGTGTACTCCATTCCCCCCAGTTCGTGCTCACTAAACAACCACCGTCAGTTGCTCTGATTTTGACACGGTACCTTTTTTCTGCATTGTAGTCTGGGAATCTGTAGGATCTTTCTGTGGTAGTGGTCTGCAACTTTTATGTGGCATAATAAGAGAAACATAAATTTCTACCTGTGTAGATGTTCTTTGCACCATGTTTTATAAAATATGCTTTAAAAATAACAGGCTAAAATATTTTTGTGCTTAGGAAACTTTTAGATAAAAGGTCTACACGGAACTGGTAAATTAAAACCTAAACAGTTTTGTTTGAAGAGTTTCGTATATAAATGATCTTTCAACTTAGCATAAACATTAGATTAACATGCTAGTGAAGACTTACGGATTTAGATGAGTCTTTGGTGTTTTTCTCAGGATCAGCCTAGCAATAAAAGAAAATTTTAATTTTTATGATTATTCTTTTTGTTACTATATAATAAGGGTTACTAGTTTCTGAACGTTTGATTTTCAGAAAAAAAAAGTGCCCTTTGCTGAAACATCTTCTCTTTAAGATTATGAAGTAAGCTTTTTCACTCACTGGAGCTCTGAAATAATGTATTCTTTAAATTTGGTTAATCTGGGAATGAAAAACTAAACAAACAGAAAAGGCTCATATTGCCTAGAAATGAAAATTGTGTTTTTCTCATGCAAAACAAAGAGTTTTTTTAAAAAATCTAGTAAATGGAGACAGTTATTTTCCATAAAATCTTCTATTTGTGTAGCTTTTTTATTCTGATGTGTATAGTACTACAGCCCATATTCATCCATCGCTTTAAAATACCTACAATTACTGAGGTGTATCACAGCAACCATGTGTTAAGGCCTAGAAAACCTGATTATTCTGCTTTGATAACCTGACAGAATAATTATTTTTATTTGAAAATATGGTTCTGTTTTATAAAAAACAGAAGGGACACAGCTTAAAAGAAAATAAGGCTACTGGGCTTGACATCTGCTCATCAAAGAGGACTGAACTTTTCCCTGCAATCATGGAATCATAGAATCATTATGGTTGGAAATGACTTTCCATGTCCCTTGCCCCTTCCAAGGTCCCTTAGGGACCATGTCCCTAAGCACCTCATCTACACATATCCTGAACACTGCCAGGGATGTTGACTCCTTGGGCAGCCTGTTCCAATACTTAACCACTCTTCCTATGCAGATTTTTTTCCCTAACATCTAACCTGAACCTCTCCTGACACAACTAGAGGACATTTGCTCTTCTCCTATTTTTAGTAGGTATTTTGGAGAAGAGATCAACTTCCACCTCACTACAGCCTCCTTTCAGGTACTTGTAGAAAGCAACAAGATCCCTCTTGAGTCTCCTCTTCCCCAGACTAAATAACCCCTGCTCCCTCAGCTGCTCCTCATAAGGTCTGTGCTCCAGCCCCTTCCCCAGCTTCATTGCCCTTCTTCGAACACACTCCAGTGCCTCAAATGTTGACATAATTACTAAAACTTGCTAAAATAGATGCTATGCAAATTCAAGACACTCTTAACTGTATATAAAGTGCAGACATACTTCAGATAAATCTAAGAATTTAATCAACTACAAATGTTGAGACACTGAAGCAGTTAGCTGAACCTGAGAGGATACTTGCTTATGAAGAAGCAGCACACAAAAGGATCATGCTTTCAGCTAACAGTAAATCAGAAAGCACAAAAATAAAGTAGTATTTGAAACTCCCTGCTGTATAGCCAAATGATACCTCTAGCATTGTCTGTTTAATTCACGTGCTTTTCTACTTTCGATTGATCAGTTTTCCTTCCTTTAGTGCTCTGCAAACGAGTTTAATGTCATACAACTCTCATCTTTAAGCCAGCAGGCTTAAATGCAATATCTAGACAAACTATCTACGTTTTAAGTTAACTATTTGGGCAGCTTTGAACATTTGCATGGATGCAGACATCCTAGTTACACCCTGAATTCACTATCTATTTCACTGTACTGTGTAGTTTTGCCCTTCAGTAGAACTACATCCACTGTCAGTCTCTCAGTCAACCTCCACAGGAAACTCCCAGCATTTAATTTTATTACTGAAGGGGAAAGATTGGCTTGAGGTGGGGAATACTACCCAGTGCAGGGCCTAGATATATCATGCTCAAATCTTGATTTATCCACTCTTCCCTTAGTCTTTGGCAGTTATTAAGTACCACTTTCGCAATACCTTCTGGTATCAGAAGGATTATGAACTGAGGGGCAAAGTTGGATACACAAATGGCAGATATCTAAAAGCTTTTGAAGCAAATCTTATTTACAGATGCTTTTTACAGAATCAGTAGAAACGTTGTTTGCATACTACTGAAGTCCTCACAAAACATCTGCATAAATAAATCAGTCATCAAGGACTGAGGAAAAAAGAAGCTTTGGAACTTGTTCTGCAATACCATAAACATGACTGAGTAGTATTGACAATTACAACCAGTATGGACGAAAGCAAAATTGCAAAAGACACGATAAACCTCCTGACTGGATAGAGTTAGTTCTGCATAATACCTAAGAGCTCATAAAATGTGATACATGGGCTATGAGAGTGCAGAGAGGAAAACTACAGGAAAGAATTCCTGACCTAACTTCATCAAAACCAGTACCATGAATAACACTAGTGTCAGAGTCCAATACTCTCATGCTAGGCTCTTTTAGATATTCACACAACAACGTGTAATGTTCAATATAAAAGTTTGCTTTGAAGACATTCAATGTCGCACAGGAGTTTTGATTTAGCAGAGCTTTTATCATAGGCCAGCCTCTCCTTGCAGCTTGTTGAAATAAATCATAACCCCTAACGTATCCTGACCATTCATGGAACCATATACGTTCAGCCTCAGAATTTTGTAATACTTTTTTTTTTTTTTTTTCTAGTCACATTGCATAAAGGTTTTTGGTGGGCAGATATATGCCCTATGAAGCTATTCCCCCCGCTAGTCAGCTCTGGAGTACTGTGTGCAGTTCTGGGCTCCCCAGTACAAGAGGGACGTGGAGCTTCTAGAGAGGGTCCAGCAGAGAGCCATGAAGGTGATTAAGGGACTGGAGCATCTGTCATATGAGGAAAGATTAAGCAAGCTGGGTCTGTTTAGCCTGAAGAAGAGAAGGCTGAAAGGAGATTTGGTCAACATGTACCAGTTCCTGAGGAGTGATTGTAGGCAGGATGAGGCCAAACTCTTCTCCATGGTGACTGGTGACAGGACACGGGGTAACGGATGTAAGTTGAAACACAGGAAGTTCCACCTCCATATGAGGAAGAACTTCTTTGCTGTGAGGGTGACAGAGCCCTGGAACAGGCTGCCCAGAGAGGTTGTGGAGTCTCCTTCTCTGGAGATCTTCCTAACCCGCCTGTGCCATGTGCTCTGGGTGTCCCTGCTGGAGCAGGGAGTCCCTTAACCATTCTGTGATTCTGTGTTATCATAAATCTTTTCTGAGTGTGTTTTTCCTCATATCTCTATTTGTCAATTGTTTTTCACCTGTACAGCATATTAGTCCACACAGACACAAGGGGCTCTTTGCTCCAGGGCTATTTCCACTTCTCTGGTCCCCACCCACCCCAGAAGGATATGAGAAAGACTGCCAGATGTAGGTAGTAGCACTTTTTCAAAGGATATATAGTTTACTTGAAGCCACAATTTAAAGCCAAATGTAATAGCATCTTTACCCTATTTTATTATTTTTACCTTTTATTTTTATTCTTTTACCTTATTTTAACCCAATTTTACCCTATCTTACCTATTTTACCTTTTTTACCCTTATCCTGTTTACTCTTTTTTACCTTGCACATCTTGTTCTCATAATCCCTATTTATTATGACAAATACCACTTATGCCTATAGGCAGTGTGGGTGAAGGGGTGAATAGGGTGGATCAATGTCATAGAGTGGTAAGTAACAATTCGTATTTTAAAGTCCTTTAGGGCTTCATGACTTTTTTTTTTCCCAGTTCCATACCATGTTTTTCTTCAGTAAATCATACAGAGGTCTCACCAGAATACTGAATCCAGGAATGTATGACCTCGGAAACCTGAAAGTTCCTAGTAAATCCCTCTTTTCCAGAAAGTGGTGGAATATTTTGTATCTCTGTTGATACAGATTCTGGTAGAGTTTTCTGTTCTCCTATCCATTCAGTACCTAAAACTATAACCTCTTGACTTGGTCCTTGCCCTTCTGAGTCGGGTATGCTAATATTTAACTCTTGTAAATGCAAGACAATAGTGACCATACTCTGGCAAGCCATTTCTTCATCTGGTCATCCAATCAGAATATTATCTATATATCATAAAATCATTACTTTAGGAGGGAGGATGAAAGATTCTAGGTTTTAGTTAAAATAGCACCTGCAATAGTGGAGATATGTATAAAACCTTGGAGCAAGTGATTAAAGGCACATAGTATGCCATCCCAAGTAAAAGCAAGTTTTGGGTTCCCTTGCTTTTGTATTGGGATCACAAAGAACGTATCTTTTATATGTGACACTCCTACCCATGGAAAAGTTCATAAATTACTTGTATTAACTATGCTTGTATGTACTATGCTTGAAACAGTGTCTGTTAGATGATCAGCTCCTTTATTTACCCCAGCTATCTATTCAAGAGTCTCCTTTCAGAATATCCATTCCTAGAACATTATTTTTGCCCTCTAACCACAAGTGTCCTTGGCACAATCCATTGGACAATATTAATTTAGCCTTTAATATTTCTTGATTTGAACTGAGGGTGAGAAGTGTTATTGCTGCATTTAAATGTTTCATGGTTACCTTAAAGACTGATGTCTCATACAAGGGTAAAGCAGGCAGGTGCTGCTGCAGAACATTTTGCCGTGAGCATTTGCATTTATTCCTATCACTGTGAAAAAAGCAAGCGTTTTTAGCACTGGTGTTGTTCCTTTTAAATATGGGACACATACCCCTCGTGTGGCAAGGGATTGCCAAAGGTTAATATTTGGGGGTTTGCCATTCTGATCTACAGGCCATGGTTTATTCAGAATGTCTTAAATAGTGGATAATTGTTCTCTACAGCTGCCTGGCAAGGGTTGATCTCTTCTCCAAAATAACTACCAATAGGGTAAGAGGAAATGGCCTCAAGTTGTGCCATGGGAGGTTCAGGTTAGACATTAGGAAGAATTTCAACATGGACAGAGTGGTGAAGCATTGGATGAGGCTGCCCAGGGAGGTGGTGGAGTCACTGTCCCTGGCAGTGTTCAGGGAATGTGTAGCTGAGGCGTTTAGGGACATGGTTTAGCAGGTATGGTGAGGATGGGTTTCCCTTGTTTTTGATGATCTTGAAAATCTTTTAATATTGTAATGATTCTATGATCCACAATCACCAAGAAGGAATAGATATGTTGAAGGCATCCCAATCTCATTGTTTTCTTTGAAATTCGTCTGTTAACTGTTCAGGCTTTATTTTTTTGTTATTATTATCTCAGTCATGTATAAATTTCCCTCTCACACTAGTCTGTCTAACTCAGGGAGACACTCACTGCCTGTCTACAACAAAGTCACTCTCTGGCCCTTTTGTCTTGAGATAAAGCAAGAAGTAATGAGCTGCATCGAACACATCTCTCACAGGACAGTTTTCCCTCTGAGCTTTCTCCCATCGTGAAGGCTACTGATTAGTTACAACTAAAACTCATACTACCTTATACGGACACAAAATCTGGTCACATATTACTTAATCATACTTTTGCTTGTTTTGTAGTAGTCTTAGAGTTTGTTGAAGTATCTTGTAAATGTCCATAATAATGTCACTAGGTGATATAATTGATCTACTTATTGTGCTAGCTATTCACTTTCTGCATAGGGAATCCTTTGCCCTACTCCTTTAAAGACCAGCATTCCCTCTAAAATCATTCCCTCAGCTGACTGACCCTATTTGTGGGTAGCAGGAGCTCATGTGAAAAGGCTACTATATACAAAAAAGAAGTTGCTTAAGAAGACTAAGAGAGAACAGGGGGTATTGGTTGCATCGCGAAACAAGATAACATAACAAGGTTGTGTGTGGAAATGCAATCATACAGAAAAATACTAAGTCATAGAAGAAATTCTTACCATGTTTTCTACTTCAATTTCATATTTGAAGCAATTATCCCTTTGAACATGACTTGTGCGAGGAGGTTGCCACTGAATTTCGCAACCGTATGAAACTCCAGTACAGTTCACAGTGACATTTAAAGGAGGAGTGAGCTTTTCTGCAAAAATATAATCAGATATATAAACAGAGAAAATCAATTTTCTTCACTTTGGCTTAGTAAATACAGATGGATCTTCAAGCAACTGCTCTAGAAGGGTGCGATGCAATCTTACCAGTATTATCAGATTTACCCATATTTTGATACATACAGAACTTCCTGATTTAACACTCTGATGAGGAGCTGGAGAATCTGAAACAACAGTGGGTAATAAAATGGTATCTTCTTTTAACATTTATTGAATTTGGCAATGCAATATGTGCAGAGGTTATTGACACTAAGTTTATATTAAATAATCAATTTATTTCTATGCTTCTTGGTGTCTTAGTAGCAACATGCCTTAATTGCACGTTTTGACATATTTTGTTTACACTTTTAAGGCACTTGGTACTTGGTCTCTGCAGGATTTATGAGATAAAATAGTACCTCTGAGGCATCCTTAGTTAATTAATCCCTAAAGTTGACATGTTTCTTTCAGAGAACATATTCACTGAAATATTCACAATCTATTTGAAATTGTCTCTGAATTCATTGTTCCACTCTGTTCTGTAATTTTGTCTTTTCAGACATCAAGGCTGGGGGGAAAAAAAAAAAATACTGTCTTAAGGATCAGTATGTTGCAAATGTGTGCTTTTATTCTAGGGCTGAATATTCATTCCCTAAGTATAAGATGGAAATTGAGTTTGAAAACAAACAAACAAATAAAAAACTGAAAAATCTTACCAATTTTGTACAAAGCAATTTTCTTCTTATAGGACTGAATAGTTTCTCCACTCCTAGATGCATTTACCAGGAAATAAGCCACTTTATTTTCAATTGTCACATTTTGGAATCTACATCCTGTATGCCTTCCACGATCATCTTTGATGTAATTCTGGCATTCCATGAAATCTTCCATACTTCCATAACTAAAACAAAGTGTTCCAGTTAAATACGAACAATGTGACACGTCAGATCAGAATTCAGAATTCCCTGTAGTCAAGCAGATCTGCTTACCTTATGCTCTTCCAGTACAGAAAATATTGGATATCTCCCTGAGCAGCCCTGCCTACGTGCCAAGTGCAGTTCATGAAGGAAACATTATAAATCACACAGACAAAATTTTCAATAGCGGTCCCATTCATGGCTGTAACGAGAGAATGTCACAGGTCCACTCTGAAAAACTGTGCACCTGCTTAAAGCCACAAGATCACCAGACACACATTTAGCTGTATTAGGCGTGTGATTAGTAAATCCAACTGCATATTGCTCTGGTCTAGCAATTAGATACTTACTTTAAGATCATAATAATTTCTTCTGTGTTCAGCTGTGAGAAATATCTGCTACTGTTTCAGATGCTGAAGATAGGTCTAGGATTTAATCAACTAGATTAAGGCTCATGCACAATGATATAGTGGAGAATAATAATAAAGATATCATCTTTTCTCCTTTGTCCAGTTCCCCACTTTATTTAAGACCCTGTCCACAGAGAAATATAAGTTCTACAGCCATTAGCAAGGAAAACTATACCAAGCTATACCTCTTGTGTTTGTGATTAAGTGTGCTGAGCTTTGGCTGATATAGAAAGCACTAGATATTTAAAATAAGCTGTCCATCATTTTCTTTTGTGTTAGATGCTTTTGTGTTTGATTGGAGCCTCAGATTGCTTCTTGGAGCTAGTTCATATGGACATGTTACCTTTTTTTTTTTTTTAACAGGAGAATGGCAGACCTTTGGCAAGGTTGAACTTGAATGTGAGACAGTTGCTAATCTGTTCAATATTGAGGCACTCTGGATTTGCACAAAAGCAGAATCATTGAAAAAGAGATGTATTTCAGGTATGTCATCTAAACTTGAACTCATGACCCTAGGGTCTCTGCAAGCCAATACTGGAGGTGATTTCTCCCAATTTAAATTTTTGTTTATACATACATACATATATACATATACAAACATATATAAACATGTATGTATATGTTAGACACGCATATCCTAAACCTTACTTTTCTATTAATTTGGGATCATTTCACAGAACTGGCTTGGGAGCAATCAATAATGCCCAATTCAAATAACTTAAGCTAAAGTAACCTTTGTTAGTCAGTTAGGCATGTAACTTCATAGCTAGGGTCTTTGCCAGATAGGATAGTTGACCTCACCCACCCTCTCAGCCACTGTTAAGTTTTTCTACCAATCTAACAGAAGGAGTAGTCTATGTGAGTATTTTATATTGTCCTCCTTCAGTTTCCTATGGATGGTAAGAGTATTTTCCTAGGATAAGTAATAAGAGTGTTCAAAATGTGTATTTTCTTCTCTTTTCTGCTCTTGAGCTATAATATAAAAAGAGATAGTTCTCTAGAAAAGGAACAAAAGCTTAAATACACTAATATACTTTGTTGTTTGTCTCTAGGAAGCTATTTTTGGCTTTTGGAAGGCTTTGGAGACTACTCCGAAGAAGAAAGTTTCTTTCATTTGAGTGTGTTGACAGTCTAACTACATAAGAAAGATGACTAGGATTAAGTTTCCAGATGTAAAGGCTGTAGTCTTTGACAGAATCAGAGGAATCAAACCCCATCTCTCAGAATATCTAATCAAAATCACTATCTTCACATTTCTCCCACTGAGAGTAAGCATAGAATGGGGAAACGTTATTGGGGACATAATCTTCCAGATAAGTCCGAGAGTAGCAACCACCTGCTTTTTATGCATTTAAAAATAAAAGATAATTATGTAAGAGACAATAAAGATGCCAGGGTACTCTTGGACTTTGGGAAACCTTATTCTCTTCCAAGATCAAGATCAAAACTATTTCAAGAGTTTGGTTCAATAGCAATTTAGCAATTCTTTGGGCAGCAGTCCTAGCTCTCCATGTCTCCTTCCTGACTACATCCCGCTTCCCTGACTGTGCTGGTACCATTGCTTACAAAACCTCATAGAGAACTGGACTGAAGAAATGATCATTCCTAACTGCTGGGCAGTTTTTATTTTGTGCGATTTTCTATCGCAAGCAGGGGCTTATCACCTCTTACCACAATGAAATATGCAAGCTCATCTGAGATGATGAATGTGGATTAGCAACAAAGAGTCTATAAAGATCTGTGTAGGCTAATTCTGCTGCTTCAAAAATGCAAGAAATGACCTCTTTTAGGATGTTAGAAGCATCTAAGTACTCAGCAGGTAGCCACTGCCAGGGGTCCAATGACTCTGAGGAGACTGCTAAGGCGATGGAGATCTATAGTTCTCTGTCGTGCCACAGATTCAGTTTATGATGCAGGGTCCATCAAAACTCTACATTTCCACATTTACAAAGGGAAATACAACCAGAATGAGGAAATTGTTAGGTGAATGCATTGAAAAGTCTGAAGCAGGATGACATAAGCTGTACAAGAGTTTTACAGAGATGGGATTTCTAAAGCCTTTGGAGATCCTGCAAATCAAAAGAAAAAACAAAAGATTATTCTAATTTCAAATCAGGTCACAGCCTAATTTATGTTTGACCCAATAAGTCAAATTGGCTGGGGATATAGGAAACAGGATGAAAGAAATTCAAAACAAGGCACTGGAATCAAGGAAAATGCAAATGAAGTCATCTCCTTGGCTTCTTTAATGATAACCTCAGCTTCTTACATCAGTGTCTGAAGGAACCATTTAGACATACACCAAAATGATCTTAAAAAATACTAGCATGAATATTGCAACCGAAGATTTCCTCTGCTTGCAAAACAGCCAATTATTGGCTTCAAAGTGTCACATTCATATCAACATCAAATGGATGCTGTGTAAGCCACAGTCTTTTGTAGATACAATTTTCTTTCCAGATTTTGAGGGGAATTATTTTTAATTTCTTCTTTATTTGTCTATTTTTTAGAGGAATA
The DNA here is from genome assembly GCA_034781795.1 of Crypturellus tataupa. Lineage (NCBI taxonomy): Eukaryota > Metazoa > Chordata > Aves > Tinamiformes > Tinamidae > Crypturellus > Crypturellus tataupa. Next base: position 2,191,037 of record JAWLRI010000144.1, read on the forward strand.
AAAAAGGTGAATAAAGATTTTTGAAGACATTCCTCAGTGAAAGAAAATCCAGCAAAATAGGTCAATAGGGCTTCTGTGTCTTTAATGAGTTATCTGTTATCAATCTTATTCTATTTGTCTATATTATTATATACTTTTAATTTAATTTTTAATATCACTTGGAATTGAGTAAAGCTTTCATCAGAAGCTTCTCCTATAATCTCCCATTAATTCAATGGAAGATTGTTTTAGTTTTATTTTCCTTCTAGTTTATGCTTAAGGACTAGTTCTACTTTTCTAGTGATTTCTTACCTCTAATTTTTGGGTTTGTTTTAGCAACTTCTCTACAATAACCCAATCTTCATCACTTTTCTATCACTATTTTTTTTTGTCAAAAAAGAGGTAGGCACATACTGATATGATTCTTTTTTTGTCAGCTATGGTGCAAAAAACATTTTCAAACTAGTGCTATTTTCCTGTTGAAGTGCCTCATACATTTGCTCATAAAGAAATGTATATACAAATATATTACTATACTCAGAAGCATCTTTTACATATATGCATAATGTATTTTTTCCATATTTTAATATCTTCACTTATATTTGAAAATTTTCTTGACATTGTTTATATCTTTTCATAAGAGAATTTAACTGAGTGAGGTTGATGCTATGATTATAATTGTATCCCATCACATAAAAATCCAATGTTTTAAGTAATTTCCCAGGCACAGAGAAAATAAGGTTCTTTTTTTCCCTAAACTAACTTAGATTACCCCCATTTCTTGTATGGCTGCTAGAAATGTAGAAACTATAGCTGCAGGAAAAAATAAATTTAAAAAGTTAGTTAGGATTATTTATGTTATTTATGAGGAAGAATTGGATCTCACATCTGGACTTTGAGTGCAAGAAAAATTTTATTCTTTATTTAGTAACTCTTGAATAAAATAAACAACTCTAGTCTCTTGCACACGATGAACCAGAAAATTTGAAAAGGAATATAAACAGCATCTAGACTATTGGGAATTCAAACTGGTTTAATCTAACTCTGAAGAGTCCAAGATAGTTGTGACCTATATTTATGCAAGTGTTATATAGATGTGTGTATAATTAAGCTACTAACGCAACACTACTTTTATAGCAACTGGAAAGAAACAGGTACTTAAGACATAGTTTTGTTTGCCTAGTCTAGAATGAAATCGATGAAGCCTCAAGAAAGCTTATTTCCTGCACCACTGAAAAGATAGCTCAAGGTGACGAGTCCAGAGGCATCTACAGCAAAGTTATCTACTTTGGTCAGATGAATCTAACGTGATTTATTCCTTCTCTCATCGCATCATCTGTAATTCATATGTAGATCATTGACATGTCAATTCAATCTCTCAGAGCGTTATGAAGTATTGAACAGAAGTGCTGCCAATATTCATTGAAAACTGCAAATTTAATTTTGATAATACCTTTCCTTCCTTCCTTCCTTCCCTCCTTCCTTCCTTTCTTCCTTCCTTCCTTCCTTCCTTCCTTCCTTCCTTCCTTCCTTCCTTCCTTCCTTCCTTCCTTCCTTCCTTCCTTCTCTGTGTTACTATCATACTTCTCCTCCTTAGAAAAATAATTGCAATGGAAGAACAGTATTTTTGCCCCTCTGTATGGAAAAATCTTTCTTTCACATTGAAAATGTCCTGTGCAACCTTAGATCAAACTCTGTGTTTCCTTAAGAGTTTGATCTAACGTTGCACAGGTATCTCCATGTGAAGCTGTTTCCTATTTACATCATGGTTTATAATCATATCAAGAAAACACAGCACAGGCCACCTTCATTTATCCCTTAGAACATGATGAATCCTGAAATACATCCACATGTGATTAGGTTTTTAGAAATAACATGATGCAATGACTATTCTCATCCAGACTGATAGCGATGTTAATTAGATAAGAATAAAATCTGGTTGATAACCTGATGAATATGAGTAGTATCTGGCCATGCAGCTTCTGGCATTCTGTTAAGGCTTTTTAACCAATGGAAAAGAATCCTTGATGCAATATTTTACTGCAGGTTTTGACTTAGCTAGATGAGTGCACAGAGGAAAAATACTACTATATGGATGAGGCCAGTAATACTGGAAATATACCCACTATTCATATTTCAAGATAATTATATACTTATTTTCAGATTATAGACAAATTATGTTAATAAGACATCTAAATTTTGCCTGAGATTCATCAGAGACAAAGTACGCACATATCGATAGTGTCTGCCCACCTCAGAGTTACTTTAATAACAAAAACTAGCACAAATAATATACATATATATTTTTTGCATAGCTTCTTTAGTGTAAAACAGCAATAAACAAGTACAAAAATAAACATACCTCCTCCTTGGAAGCCCATTTCCTTGTGGTGGTCACAGTAATGGGGCACAGAAGGGACAGAAGCCTTGAATTTGCCCTGGCATATTTCTGTGTGCTTTGACAATGTGCTTTCATTAAGTTCTTTTAAATCACTCATGCAACAGGATATAAAATCCCGCCTATGTCTTACTCATTTCCTTATTTCGTACTTCTGTAACATAATGTGGAAAAGCACAACTACAGACATAACATTTCAAAGTAAGGAGTGTCATCTTCCCTACCACTTCATCCACATAACGTTTGCTCATTCACATCACGTCTGCTTTATAAAGGCTACTGTGCAGGGCAAAACCTCAGAGGAAGCTCTGAGGAAGGTACGAGCCTAATTTATGGCCCAGATATTTGTCAGAGGCCATTGTTTCAAGACCCTCCACTGTCTCAGAAAGGTGTGCAGTCCCCGTTTTCCTGTGACTGCAGACTGAAAATCCTCTGTCCAAATGTGATTAATTCATTAATGTGATCTCAGTCCTGAACTAACACAGCAGGATGTCCTCTGCTTACTCTGGTCTCCTGCTCCGATTATCATCCTCTGAGGTGAGTAACCCAAGACTTACGTATATTGCTTTATTGCTGGGTCTTTTGCTCAACTGCATGCTCATGCATTTGCATGAACGGATACAGTTCATAACAGATACTTTTTAAAACACCCATATATTCACATATTCACATTATTACAGATCTTTTCTCATCTTTAAAACACTTGAAATGGAAACTCAAATCATTAATGGAAATCACAGTCTTTAATTACAATGAGCTATAATGTCCACTCGCCTTACTATGGACCTGTTATATCTCTGTGGAAGAGTGGCAAATCATTTCAGACCAGTCCTTCTGTTTGCCTGTATCTTATATCGCTTGATTCTGATCAGTCTTCATTTTTGTTACTTTTCTGGGAAGAGGAGGAATTGAAGGTGCCTCAAAAAGATGTTTCCTCCTCTTCAGGTCTCAGTTCCTCAATTTTGTTTATTGTATGGATGACAGTATTAGCTCCTTCTTGAGATACATGATTTCAGGAGCTGCAGAAGGAAGAACTTCTGTTCTCTTTCTCACTTTCTATCACAGACACTTTTATAAAACCAGACTGAGTTATAGTTTTGGGGCAGTGAACCCAAAACCTAGTTTTCAATAATAGGTACCCAGCTAGATGGCAATCTAGCCATCTAGAGATTCTGTGAATGTTGTGAAAGGCTGAAAACTAAACAATTGACCACCGCATGATGCATCATGTATCAATGATGTTTCCAAGATCAAGTAGGTCTTTGCAGTAAGGATATAATTATGTAATTGAAAATTGTATCATAATGATAAAATCGATTATTCAATCGATTCAATATTACCAATTATTCAAATTGTTTTTCTAAAGTATTGACAATTCTAATACTCTAATCAAATGGCATATGGGTAGCCTTTTTTGCAAAATGGCAAATTATGTTAACTCTTAGTTACAGCTATAGGAATAGCTTTTTAATATGGAAGATATGTAAAATCTTTGTGAAATGGTTATGTTTGCTCATGAATATAATGTCGCTTGTTCTTTGTCAAAAAAAAATATGTATTGAGTAAAGAGCAGTATTTTTCCCTCATAGTCAGTAATAAGGACCTTGCAGTAAATCAGGAGTGGGATGAATAGATGATCTAATGGTTTCTGCTATTGAGATCCTGTAGAAATATTAGTAGTTTGGAACTTACCTGAGCAGTGTATCTAGTGAAACTGCACCAATCTCATCTATCTAAAGCTGCTCATACCATGATTTTAACTCTTTGTGAATGCAGGAGCTGTTCTTCGAGTATTTGCCAACCTCATGTGAAAGAAAAGAACAGGGAACAGGAGGACAGCCATAGTTTACCTTAAGTACTTGACAGATAAAACATGTCAGGCATGAAGATATGTTGCGAAACTCTATGTTTGTGCCTCTGTTGTAATGCAAAATACAGGTGAGAGGCATAGGTGTGAAGCGAAACTACATCAAAAGTCTCAAAAATCTGTAATTTCCATCTCACAATAAGTCAGCAAAGGTCGATAACATATTCATATGCTCTTCTGCATTTGCTTCCCATCTCTGTTCCTTCTTATTCAGGGAGAATTTTGAGTGTTAGAAGCTTAAACTCAAATCTGAGTGTCTTTATGATGTGCATCCGCAAAAGGACAAATAAGAAAATCAGGGAATTCAGGTATAGATCTTATTGCTGGGTCACTGCAAGGTCAGGGGCTCCATGGGGCCATGGCGAATGTTGGGAGGGGGCTGCTGAAGAGGTTAGGATGATTTTTTATCATGTACAAAATGATAGAATATTTTGATTTTTAAATTCCTTCATTATTTATTTTTTATTTGTTTATTGAAAAAAATGATAGATTTCACTAAAATTAAGGACTGTTTTTAGTATGATGGTCTGTTCAGCTTAGGTCCAAAATTGCATTTGATGCTGAGTAAATTAAGGATCTGAACATTTTTGGGCAGCTCTCTTTCAAAAGTTGTATGGCTATGAGAATAAAACCTGAAGACCTTTGTTGTTGTTATTTTTAATTATTTCTTCTGACTAAGGTTTCATTAAAACAGATTTCTGGCATTGCTCCATTTGTTTTTTACTATGTTAATGAAACAAATTCATAAAGGATAGAAAATTATTGGTATATATTTATTTTTATGATGATATTTGGGAAAGAAATGGCTAGAGAAAGTTATAAAGTGTGCTTTTACACTATTAGGCCCAGATAAAATGAAAGCTAATTGGGAATCTTGCGACTAGTATTCTCACTAAGCCCACTCCTTACTTATGATATCTTGCAATGACTAGGGAAAGACCAGTAAAACCACCCCGTCCACGCAGCATTGTGGTAAGATGTTAAATCAGCAGCACATGTGCTGCTGATGCTTAGTAAGAGAGGTGATCTTGTGACAATCCCCTATGCAAGCTACTAATACTCCTTTAATTTGGAAGATAAGGAAAACTCAGGCCTTGAGCAGCAATCTGCTCTTGCTGTGAGACAAAGCACCAGTTCCTTCTTTCTGTCAGAGTTCCTGCAGCCCGTGCATCCGTGGGGAGGGAATGAATCCACTGGAAAGTACCTGGAATGACTCCGTCCATATGTCTGCATGGGTCTGAAGAACATCACTCTTTTGTTGATGATGCAGCTGCTACAGCTATATTTCAGGTTACATTTGTCCCATAAGCCTAGGAAAAGCTTGAAGTATGCTTATCTATGACTTCAGCCTTGAGCTGGTTATGCCTGTCGATTTGTTACGGAGCCACTGTAATGTTTGAGTCATTTACTTATGTTGCAGACGTATGTTTTTAATATCCATTTAGGTTTGCAATTTGCATTGCCTTGAGTTTGCAAATGTAATGGTGAATTTCTCTCCCTGACAGCCTCTCAAGGATTGAAGCTATTAATTAATTAAATAATTTTAATGCAGGCTTTCATTGTGAGATATTTGTAGAATTGCCCTTGCTAGGTTACTACCCTTGCTGGAATGCATGGCAGAAAGGGTGAAAGTTTGGTGTGAAACTGCTCTTCCGATGGCAGCTTGCTTATCCAAACAGAAGCCAAGAGTTCTAGAATGTAAGCTGGGGAAAGTAAAGAAAACAGAGAAAACTGTAGAGTAAGTAGTTAACAATAATGTAACAAAGGCATGAGATATTTGACTTAAACTTTTTTTTTTTTTTTTTTTAATTCACTGTCCCTAGATCAAACTGTATATACAGATAGAGGAAAGGAGACGACTAATAGTAGAAGTAGTAGTACAATGTGTGGGAGTCACTAGTTCCCTCTCATTTAAAAGAAACTATTTTGCTTTGTACCAGTTTGCAGAATAGACTGTGTAAAGCACTTTTTACTCAAGGCTTGTGGGAACAGATGAAGCAACATATGCAGAATTACTGTGAAAATGTAGAAACAAAAAGAAACCAAAGATGAAGGATAAATGTTCCCCTTTGCTTTCAGAAATGTGAAGAGGTCTCAACAGGCTAATCTCTGTGAGACTTGGTATTAACACCCAAAGAAAACTAATACATTTTGAATGTGTGCTTGACTCCCAGTAAAAAGCTTCATTAGAAAAACAAATGCTCTATTGTTAGTGGTCAAGTGATATACCGAGGAAGGAGGTTTCTGATTTAGTTTCTGTTTCTCCTTCACCTTAAAACTGAAGATGATGATGATAATGAATCTCATTTAACAAGATACATGTAAGAAATTATATTAAGTATGACCAGAAGTATCTGCTATGTAGCAAGACAAAGCTTATTTTGACAAATTTTCTTACAGAAAAATCTGGGGTGCCCTTGGTGAAGTTCAGGGCTCAGGATTTATTCAGTATGGCTGCTGTCTCCAGAAAACAATAAAATGCAGGAGAAGAAAAATATAAATAGAATTGAGCTGCTCGAAACTGAGTTGTTCTGAAATCCTGTCGGCAGGGGAATTGAAAGAGCCCTGCTGCAGGATGGAGGTAGTCCTGTCGCTCTGGTGTCTGCGCATCTTCTGCAGTTCCAGGAAGCGGAGCCTGCAGCGGCTCCGGGCAGTTCGTGGAACTGCAAGTTCCGTCTTGGGGGAAGCTGGGCTGTAGCAACGCCACATCACAGATATGCAGGATACAGGAAACCAGGCTGCTATGAGAGCTTTAATTTAGTGCCATGGGAGTTTATGTTAAAAAAAAATAAACAGAAAAGGCTAAAGTCTTGAATAGATAGTCATATGAAAGTAAAAATGTGGTATCGGTTTTTACATTGGCATTTGTGACCAATGACTGGGAAAGTATAACTGGATGGAATGTCACAAAACACAAGATTACTAGTGCGAAGGATCTGGAGTACTACAGCTGCATCCCTGTTGCTCGTCATTCGTCATCTCATAATCAGCCCTTGGCTTAACCATCAACCTGGCAACGTGAAGATGAAGCTCCTTAGCTGCACCCTGGGCCTGAAGGAGGCCTTGGTTCCCTTATTCAAGGGAGGGGAGGTGCATGCCAGGGTATTCTGAAAGCACTTTTACTAAACCAGCATTGCCTACCACCGGCTTCTGGAGTACGTCTTCTCAAAACCACACTATTTTTGTCTGTGCAGGCTGTATATGAATAACATAGAAACTTTTAATTTATAAGATAACGTCCTGAAGAGTGGCGCTTAGTCTTCTTCTTAGTTTGTGCTAACAATGTTGTTTCTATGTTCCAGAAGAAGTTGATGAAAAATACAAAAACTTTCAGTCAATTTTATTCTTGTTTCTTCAGGTTAATCTATTTTAAATTGAACACCACATAAGCTAACGTATCAGAAGTAGTTATCAGCTAATACTGGAAAGTTGGGTGTGACTCAGAATTTTACTGTTGAATATCTCAAGCTATGGTCTGGTTTCAGGTCCTGTAAAAGGCTAAAACTGTAGCAAGAAATGTTTACATTTTTACTCCTCTGATTCACACTTTTTTTTTTTTTTTTTTTTTTGAGGGGATTGCAACTGATGATTTGACCATTTCACATGGCTACGAGAGTGTAAGGAAAACTTAGTTATAAATTTCACCATTATAGCACTGAACTCTGGAGAACGGGTGTATCTAGGTATGGGATCTTAACAGGTGTGTTGAACAGCCCTATCTTGGGTATCAAACTACATGGAAGCTGAACTATAGCAAAGCTATAGTGATGGTGGTGACTGATTGTGAGGTTTGTTTTGAATTGTGTTTCTCAGAAGACAAAAACACACACACACCCCTATTTCTTTAACTTTTGAGAGTTAGAAGTTGATGCTTTCTAGTCTTTAATCCTATGCCACCATCCTGTGGCCACTCTGAGAATCTTCCCAAGTAAACAAAACTTTAGGGCTGGTTATTCTGAGCCACAAAAGAAGCAATGCACTGCATGCTTACAGGATAAAGTCCATACGTGCCTTCCCAGGGGCTTCATTTTGCTTCTTAATTGCAATAGTCAGACACTCCACCCTTCCAAAAAAAAATTCTGAAACTCGTGGCTTTGTGCCACTCCAGGCATTTAACTACAATATATACGTTTACTTGTACTGGGGACAGAGATCTCCAGGTGAAACCTAAGTCAATGGTGGAACACAAAATTTTATTAAATGCTCTTGTGCTGGGCTAATTTTTATTATGTAGCAATACTAGTAATAAATATAAAAATAAACTATATTCTTAATACATTAAGTATAGGACTAGACGATTCCCTTATTTACAGTTTGGTTTGTACATCATAGCTCACACACAGTGAAGGTTAAAGGAGGATTGTTGGACGGGATTCATCTCCAAAGCGCTGATTATTGCATAGATTGTTGTGTCTTACGTCATGATGGCAATCACATGATGATCACTAGAAAGCTGATACACATCAGTCTGAAACTGCAGTGATTCACTGACAAGGCAGTGAAAATTCTCTGACTCACAGAGAATTTTGCTCTTTCACCAGCTTCTTCACCAATTTGTGGTTTTGGCTATGCTGAGGAATAAAAGGAATATGGAGGAAGTAAATCAGTGACGTTCTTCCTCTGCTTTTCTAGATGTCTTAGTTAATTCAGGCTTGTCATATCTTAATATGTACTGTTTAGTAAAGCTTTCCATTAGAATAGAGATATTTTCAGAAATACTTCATTGATTCATGTGATATATTATCCAGGTCAGTCCTGCTTCCTTTTCCTTTTCCTTTTCCTTTTCCTTTTCCTTTTCCTTTTCCTTTTCCTTTTCCTTTTCCTTTTCCTTTTCC
>JAWLRI010000144.1:2200215-2211304 GCA_034781795.1 Crypturellus tataupa
TTCCTTTTCCTTTTCCTTTTCCTTTTCCTTTTCCTTTTCCTTTTCCTTTTCCTTTTCCTTTTCCTTTTCCTTTTTTCTTTCAATTTCAGTGGTATTCTTTTCAATATCATTATTTACTCTCCAGGTTTCAAGTCTGTATATATTTTCCTTTGAAATATTCAGGAAAGATATAGTACTTTTTAGACTCTGAACACTGAATACCTCCTTTCCATCTCTATGGAGGTGATCTCTCAGCAACAGCTTTTAGCCATAAAGCACCACATATCACACAGGATTCACCTTGTCAGATTACATCAGTCTCCTAATATGCATTTTGCTATATCAGCAATGGGATACTATTTCAACAAGACAGAAGTGGGTGAGATGTAGGAAAAAATTCTCGAAATTCTTTTTTTTTCTATGGAAATTTTACTTGGGGAGCAGATGAAATATTTTCCATATGAGACACGGTGATGGCACTGCACTCTACAGTACCTGGATACTTGTTTTCTACAGGATGTAATTGGTCAAGAACTCTCTCCATGCCTTTCAACCTTGACAATTCCCTCTTAAAATGTAGTTCTTTTTTTTTTTTTTTTTTTTTTTTTTTTTTTTCAGTGATAATGCTCATTTAGTCCCAGTCACATTCAAAAATTACTTGAAAATGGCTTAGTGGTCTTTATCCAGCCCAGTCACCCTGCTATACTGCTGGACTTAGTCTCTATAGAAGATGTGTGCGAATGTAACACTTCTGTATAGTAAAACTGAAAAAAACAATAAAAGTCAAATGACAAATGATAACAACAGGCTAGATTACAACCATACCACACTAATGTGTTTTTCTTAATCTTGTCATAAAGTCTGCAATATAATTTCTATTATTACATATTCTCAGACTGCTTTTGTTTGTTCTGAAATAAGAATGAGTGAATTAAATTTAATTAGAATTCATCTATACAGCAAGTGTTCTGAAAAAAAAAACCTCTTCTCAGGGCTTCATTTGTAGATGACCTTCTTTACCACCATAAAAGTTAGATGTCAGTGTATGCAGGGATGTTTCTTGCTCCTTAATTTAAATACTAAATTCATGAAAAAAAATGACCCAGTTTAGACAGGTAGCTATCTAGTTCAGGAGAATTCACAGTGTTGTACAAACTTCATGTAATGCACCCCAAACAAGCTTTAATTTAAGTATGGGACTATATTCCCAAAGCTTATTATGAGGTTGCTTGTTTCTGCAAAAGTCATTCCAAATCCACAAAGGATAGATGCAATTGTTCTAAAGCTAACCATCTAAAAATTATATCCAGGTATGAAACAGAGTCTCAGCCAAGTGGCCTTTTAGACCAAAGAAGCCTCTGCTTTGGTCTATTAATTTTATAATTAATTTGATCTGCATTATAAGCCCCAGAATAAGCATCTAGTTAATGATGTTAATGTCTCTTCATTCCCTATGAGGGGAAGACAGGGTGATGAGCTCAGATTTAGCAGTATTAGATGGATATCTAAGTAAGGGCAGAAGAATCTAATTCTTCTGATATGAAGAGTGCAGCATGCCACAAATACCTGTTTAGCTGATAGAGGTACTAATAGTTCCACATCATGCTTTACTCTTCAGTTGCATGAAACTGAACATGTTCTCTTTCCCATAAGGTAGTTTACTACAAATATTACCTAGCTCTACCACGTTTGCAGAGTTCACTCCACCTTCCTCTTAGTCCTTTCTGGCTATTGGAACACTTATGGTGATTCTGCAGAAACAAACTCTTGTTAAGCTATGCAATCACTACGTAAAAGGAAGAAAAACATTTAGCCACACACATTTATCAGAAAAAAAAATGGAAGTGGATAAATTAACATGATTCAGCATAACCCAGGGAATGACTAAAAACCTTATTCATCTGGACAACATTTTAGTCCTTTTGTGTCAGGAGGGTTCCTATTACTCATGTGGTCAAGTCCACGAGCCAGGGAAGGAAAACAAAATAGTGCCTGCTACTGATAAAGGATCCAACTGATCACTAAGAGCTGGTCTGGTTGTGCACAGAGAGCTGAGTAAGTTGATCTATAGGAAAAGGAAAAGCCCATTTGACTTTGTGCAGGAGAGGATTTGGAAACGTCAGACATGCAGTAGAAGCTGAACAAGAAGAATTTGGCATGTCACGTTGGGACTCTACTACATGCCAGATAGGGAGTTAGCTAAGCCTAAGTAGAAAATAGCACAGTAAATGGCGGTAGCCTTTCATCCTTTCCAACAGAAAAAATGTCTCTTTCTTATGAGACTGATATCCTTTGAAACTGGCTAAGTATCCCTTTGCAGTGAAACATTTCATTTTCAATGATCCAAAACTTTGAAAATTCACTTTCACTTCAGTGCAAGGTCAAAGATGTGATTTTCTCCTCTTTATCTACTGACGTGAACATAGATGGAACCAAAGAGCCCTCAAAATGTCCCAGCACATTGATCACAGACAATGTTTGTGCTGAGACATAAAAAAAAACCCAAAGAGCAAAAATACCCGCACCCTTCTAGGGAATTTTCATAAAGGAAAACACCATGCCCTTTAGGCAGATGTCAGATGCATGAGTTTGCTGGAAATAACTCACACCACAGTTTACATGCCTACAAAAGCAGTAATTGTTAAGTACTGAATTTTGCTCATTGCCTTGACCTTGTGGAAAATTAGCAGCCACTCATTTTTATAGTCAACTAAAATAGGGGTGATGTTGATGATGTTCTGCTCAGTGTGTTGTCTTTATGGATATATTAAATTATATAAAATGTAATTCTGGGAAAGGCTAATGGTACCCCAGATGCGTAGAATGTTCATAAACCCGAACTGTCCATCTAAGAGCGTATTGGAGATTTTTTAAAAAGTTGAAATCCTATCATTCTTGCTTTTCTCAGTAAGTTATCATTATTTGAATAGCTAAAAAAAATCCCTAGAAGAATCTGATTCTGAAATACTTTCTTTGTATCTGCTTTAAAAAACTCCCGAAAACATACCATGGCTTAATAGATTTTCCCTGAAGTCAGCAATTGTAGTACCTTATTGATAAGAGGATAACAGTAAACAGGAGGAGAATTACTACTGTGCAGTCACCAATTCAATATATAAATAAGACTTAAACCAAACAAAATTTTAATGCACTTCTAAAAAAGCAGAAGACACAATAACAAAATGTTTTTATACATGGTGAAAAATAAAGTACTGAGCCTGTGGTTATATCTCCTACTATTATCATGGGGGTTGATATTCTAAGCCACATGCTTCCCTGTCAAATGTGTACAGCGGCATACCTCTAAATTTAGTGGAATTTCTCAAGAATCATTTACCTTTATTCATTCAGTCTGTTGCCATATTTAACATTAATAATAAAAATAATACATGGACCTAAACACACTTTTTCTAATATGGTGGACTTACTGAATCTATGTAAGGCAAAGCTGGGTGATAGTCACATTATTCACAGAAAAACTCAAAATAGTATTAAAAGAGTCATGCTGTATAGTCAAGGTAAAAACTTGCTTAAAACTTAAGATTCGTTTGTTGTTTTTCCTCTATTAGTTCCTCGATTTTTGCTTGTCCGCTTAGATTTTTCTTTGGTGCATAGTAAAAAAGATATGACAGCCACCAGTAAAACAGTAGAACAGTAAGTTTGGCATGATTTCTGGGGCACACACTTTAATTTCATAGTCACTGCTTTCAGTATATGACTTGATTTCATCCAGAATCTAGCATTTTCTTAGAAAAACCCATTATAATGCACAAAGGATTTGAAACCTTTCTCCTCAATAAAAAAAAAAAAAAAAAAATTGAAACACTTCTGACGGCTACATTAGTCATCAAAAGATGAAACTCTTTCAAAGCATTCAAAAGCATTTAGCTAAGTGCTCATATACTACCAAACATATTTTAGACCCACATCAGGAGGTGGCAGTGACAACAGGCTTTCCTGGGGAGGTGCCTCAAGAAAAGGGAAGTCTCTTGAATCAATTTTTCACAATAGCCTTCAATCAAGACACTCTTCAGTTTTGACCTCTCCTGCTTTTCAGGCTAAATCATAAGTAGCTATCTAGGATTTAACATGCGTGAAAAAGAAAGGTAAGTTTTGAAAAAGAAAGGTAAATGGTATTGCTATCTTAACTCTTAATTTTATTCACAACTTTAAAAAGTATTTGACCTACTCTGCTTATTTCATTAATCCTCAATGAATAACAACATTGTGTACTATCACATACAGGGGCTTTGAAAGATTTGAACTGACAGTTTTAACTGTAATTAAAGTAGACATAAGTATTAAATTAGTGATACCCTTGTGATAAGAGTGCTTTGTAAATTGACTGGAGTCATGAATAGAAGATTTAGTTCTTTTATGATCCAGTTTACCCTCTACATCAGGCACAATATAATTGCCAAGAGAACTTGAAATTGTTATTCGATTGTTCAATTGAATTTAGTCTTTACTAGTTGCTTATAAACAAAGATTAAAAGGTAATTAAAAGGTAAAAGGTTTTATAAAATGTTACCTTTATTTCCTAATGCATTAGTCAAATAGTCAAATAATCAACCCCACAAAGTTTTGAAGAATGTCTTTTTTCGGACACTGTGACAGGGAACATATCCACATTTTAAGAAACTCTTAGGTCTCTTGACTTTTTAAATTAAACAATTCATTTTCCCATATAGTAACTTTTATAAGTTTTGGAAAGATTTTTTTTTGCTACTTTCATTTTTCTTATCCTAAATTTCAACTTCTCTGATTCAGCAGGTGGATTTTGTGCACAGCCTTATAATCTCTACAGCTGTTCTGCTGTAGGTCCTGGCAGATCTGTGGCAAGGGTTTGTAATATATAATACCTATATGTTTCATTTCTAACTCTCCTTGTGTAATTCCAGCAACCCACTATTGTAAAACAAACACGTTGTTGGGCTGTAACCAGCAGGCATTACCTGTAGCTAAAGTTCAATAATGAAAGCAAGGGAATTAGTTTTATTTCAGACCTTATAGACTTTCTGGACTGTATGCTAACACAAAACAAGTTTATAAACTGCTTTAGATACACACTACATACCTTTCATAAAAAAATGCATTTTTTGACAAGTCATGGATCAAAAGCTTTTTATTTATGGATGTCACTCTATTTCCTCTTGATTAGCTTGAGTATTCTTATGTTGAGCTGTTTTTGCTTTGCTATATTCTGTGGACCAATTAATTGTGTATAAACGTAAGAAATTCTCCACAGAGTCAAACCAGTGATGCACTTTTGGCATTCTACCTGCTGCAGTAACAGTAGGATGAGCCTACTTAGATATAATTCACTAGCCTGGCTGCCTCCTGTAACTCATTCTCCTTGTGTTCTCCAGCATTTGCGATTGCTGAATTAAGAATGTTAGACCCACCTCTAATGCTCTATAGTCCCCATTTATAGACCTGATGCCCCTGAACTGCATATTCCCAATAGCTTAATCCCATTCTCAGCGTGCTGATATTATCTGTGTTCACACCTGTGGGTGCAAAACAGGGGAGTTCACTACTGCTGCGAGAATTACATTTCAGTGTTATACCAAAGGTATTCCTGAGAAAAAGCCATGACCTACTGGACTGCCGGTCTTTGACTCAAGTTGATGATTTTTCTTTAATAAATTTATGCAGACTTACTTTTCAAATATTCCCTCTCTGTCACTGTCAGTGTAAGGATGAGTAAGAGCATCTGCTGCATGAAAGTTAGCAGATCATGGATCTTTTCAGTTCAAAGGAACCCATAAATAACAGGGAAGGTGATAGACAAGACACACAGAGACACAAACCTGACAGACAAAGGATAATGGGCAATGACAAAGACCAAGAATGACAAAGTCTCTGGTTATCTCCATCAGGACATTAGGACACATTGCAGGCATAACTTTGGAGAGGGCTGGCTTGGACTTTATAATTCAGTCTGCTGTAAGGGGTGGTCCTTATGAAATCTCTTAATGCGTATTTTCCTCTCCCTATGAATGAAGACAGTTATATTTCCTCACAGATGATTTCTAATTTCATACCTAGTACGAAATGCTTAGCTTTCTACTTTAAGATTGATTTCGTTCCTTTTCTTACTTCAAGTCACCTTTTGACTTGGGTTTTCCACACATGTCGCTACGTTACTAACTGCCACGAGTATATTATATTTAACTTGCTTAGCCTTACTATTTTACCTCATCATTTTATCCCTTCTTCATAATTCAAATAAAGTATCTACATATTGCCAGGACTATTCTTGATTGCTTCATTTCATTTCTATAGCCAATACATGTTGAATTATAAACCCATAAAAGACCCTTGATTTCATTTTATATTTTTCCTGTTTTTTATTCTATTCAAAATGAACCATTCCATTATTATCATTAGTGAGAAATGAGGGTATGCATAGCTCACTGTGTCCCTCACTGGACAACCAGGACTTGCTTCTTTCCCTAGCACATCAAACAGGTGAATTTACCCACTTCTTTGTTTGCTCTCTATGGGATGAGTCCCTCTTCCTGTGCTTGGTGCACCACACATACCACAGGTGCTGCTGCTTCCACAGTTGAGCCTAGTACAAGACTGAACCAAGTGGGAGAAACTGCCTGAAAGCTTCTTGTTAGGTCTTACTATAGCACTTTAAAAAGGCATTAACAACGTGAGAACTCTACAATTCATTATATGGTTACTGTTCACTGCATTGTTCCAAAATAGAATTACATATGTGTATGCACATATATATGCATAAATTTCTTTTTTTCAGGTAATCATAAATCATGGATATGCTGAACATACTTCCCACTTTATGATCTTTGCCTCCGGTTAGTTAATGTACTATGAATCCATTGAAGGTCAACGGTCACTTGGAATATATGTAGGAGTTTGGTACTCAAAATATTCAGAGTCAAGATAAATCATTTAGTTGGTGAGTAAGAGACCCAGACCACAGAGGCAAAATAATTCTGCGGAAAACAGTGTCAGAGGTTTTCTCATGTCAAGATATCTGCCTCTGAATACTCAGCCATCAGAGGATCACAAATATATATGTCTTTCTAATAACCAGCTTTGGCAAATGTGTAATGCTCAGTATGTTCCCAAGTTAGCAGACACATGAAATACTGATGCTGACATCAACTTCTGCAAATGGCAAGATCCATTACAGTCTTGAGGTATTTGCAGTTCATATCCTCCTAACGTAGATGTCTAAAATGGATAACACTGCTCACAACCTAGAAGTACCTGTTGCTCTTACTATCAGTGCAGATCTGATGATAACTCTTGCAGATACAGAGACTATTTGTATACTTATCCAAAGTTAGATCACATATTCCCATTCAAATTGCTTTCCATATCAGTAGTGTAATTGATGTGGTCTTACCTTGTGATCTGAGGAGTATTATCATCCAAGACCAATTCAGCAGGGCATGTATTCCCTTTGTCCTAGCACATGGTCTTAAACTTGGTTTAAATATAAACATTCTTGGAAGAAGACACTGATCAGCAAGGTCCATTAAATGCATGTTATTTCATATTTACTTCTTGTATTTGATATCACTGAAGGGGCTATGTGACTGTCTCATATTATTTTACAGATGCAAAATGAACACATCATGTTCTAAATGCTTTTTCAGCTAAGTCTGGAAATAAAGAGTCTCAGTTTCTGCTGATTTGAAGCCCAAAGCATTTGCTATGGCATATACAACAATTATTCCTGTTATGCTGATACTAAGCCTTTTCCAGTGCAAGAAACCGTTTTCCACTAGCCTGGCAAGCAGCCAACCAACTGTAGTAGGTAAGTAAAAAATTGTCAGAATTTGTCATATGCTAGGTATCTCTCACGTGTAATCAAAGCTTGTTTTTAAGACTGTAAACTTGTTTTAAAGTCAATGGAGAGACATAGAGACTTGCACTGGGAGAAGTGTCCAAGATAGATAAAAGTGAATCATTTAACATTTGGGGAGCTGCAGATTGGTGACATAAATCTCATTGCTCATGGAAGATATTGAACAGAGGCAAATATTGAACAGAGTTCAGCAACCACCTACTTTGTGCAATAACAAAGCTCCTTGGGAGCTCCTTGGTATGCAGGCATTACTGAGAAGCAACCCCACAACTTGCTATGCAGCATGGGGCCTGTTTTCTTCTGTGTATGTCACTATATTTGCAGATGGACTTGGGCTACACAATGATCTACGCATTGCTAAGCATGAGACTAAAGTTACTCTGTTCTGGAGCAATAACCTGACAGAAGAAGAAATGGACATGTACAATGTGAAGTATGTTTTGAGTTATAAATTCTTCAATTCTGCTCATGAAAGGAAAGTAAGTTGTTCAATGGTTACACATAGCTTAAAATGAGATCATATATTACTTGATTTGACAGATGAATTTGCATCATTTCTCTTTTAATGCCTAGTGCTATCTACATGCAACTCTTTCTTCCTTCTTTTAGGAAAGACTGCAGGAGAAGGAAAAGATAATACATCTTGGCTTACATTCCGGTTTTAGAGCTAAAGTTAAAACACAACTTTTAAAAAAAGGAACAGGAGATCTAATTAAGGAGAGTAGCTGGAGTGAATTTACTTACAAGGCACCTCCAGGTCAGCTATTTTCTGCATATTGTTAAGACATCAAGCATTCCCTGTAATGTTCTAAAAACTGATCATTTGCTTATGTCATTTTTGGTACGCATTTGTTGAATAGATGACACATGGCATTTTAGAATATAAACACGAAAGGATGTGGAAACATTACAGAAATTTTATTAGACTTACTCAGATTCAGAAATCTCTAGCTCCACTGAGATAGCAGAAGTACCCAAGCACTCTCCCTAGCAATTGGTGTCTCATGAACATTGTCTTCTTTGTCATAAGGGTGCAGGATATCTTAAAAGGGTGGAGACCTTCAGCTACTACTCCAGACTTTTTTGTTTTATTTTCTGCAGGTAGGTCAGTAAGACTTTTGGTACAGAAGTACTTCTCAGTTGTCACTGTCCAAAAAGCCAAAAGGACTTCAAACATACTACTTAAGTGTCCTTCTAGAAAGGATGAGAGGATCTAAAAGGATTTGCACTCGCATTTATCACTTCATTATTAGAAAAATAAATGTAAAATAAACAGCACACTTTCCTTCCCCCTCTCCTATTTTTTGTTGCAGTTTATGTTCAGAATCTTTCATGCATCATATACAACATTTCTTTTTTCAATTGCACTTGGCATATTAAAGCAGAGACTCCTAAAGATCTGCAAGTCTTTTTTTCGTTCAGGTAAGGATCTTGTACAAAATAAGTATGAAATCATATTAGTTTGTATCTAAGTCCTAGATTTACGAGACTCTCATTTCTTTCCCACAGACATGTAAGAAAAGATTTTGAATGCCAGGAATATATAAAAAATGTAAGGAAGACAAATATTGGATGCCACATGAAAGAAATATATTTCCAACCATCAAGAAAAATCAATTTAAACATATCTGTAAGAGATCTGAAAAATGATTCAAGAAGACAGTCTTATTACAAAACTTTTACACCTCAGACAATAGGTAAGTATTGCCTATTATTGCTTATTACACTTTTTTCTTGGTTATTTTGAATGATCAGATAAGTTTATTTTTCTGTCTTTTCCATTTCATTGTCAGTACTGGTGCACTCCAGTCACAACTTTCAGTTCCTCCTTTTAGAGTGCTATGTCAGACACTCATTCTAAATTTGAAAATTAATACAAAACATTTCATTGGAGAGATGAAAACTGTACAGTTATGCTACAAGGCATTGGTCAAACAGTGAATTGTTTTAGCTTTTTGGTTAAAGAACTCTATTTCACTACAATTCTTATACTGAGCTAGAAGATTTTTAATATTCCCACAGACATTATATGGATTAGTAAATGGAAAAGCTGATACATCCTATGGCTCAACTAATAGGCGCAAACCCATTAGTCTTTTTTACTCCTAAAATTAATTACGAAACTTTGTTAGTGTACACATAAATCTGGGCATGCCTGCAGGGAGCATTTTTCGTGCTACAAGTAGTTAACAATCTTGGAAGCCTCTAACATTTCAAGCCAGGGCTATATTCTCCCAGCTGAAATGATAACTGTGGCCTTTGCCTCACGCACATTAGAAAAATTTGTTCTTATCCAGACTCTCATTAAGGCTCTCGTTCTTACCCAGGCTCTCTGGCTGGATTTTATCCATCCTGCCCCTTACACTGTTCTGGACATGCTGTGAATGACCATACTCTGAAAGGGTTTCATTCAGTAACAAGGAGTACTGTCTGAAAAAATAGGACTCAGATATATAGTCTGCATTACACACAGTCCCAAAGTAACTCAAATCTAACTACCCTTTAAAAAGTCTCCCACTTTATATCTTCAGACAATAGGTGACAAAAGGGAGGAAAACCCCCCCAGCTTTCTACCCTTGCTATACTCACAAAAAAATGAGATACTGTGGGAACAGTATATCAGAAGTCAGGGTGAAAAAATGTCTTTGGTGCTACAGAATCTGGGCAATGAAGAGCTACTGCTTGCTTTCCTTGTGGTCAGAGCCCTCAACGGCAGGTTTTGATCCTTGTCAAGCTTGGTGAGCTTCAGGGAGAGGCTGAGGAGGCCAAGGGAGTGCAGAGAGGAATGCTGCTGAGGAATGCTGCCAACGAATGCTGCCAGGTGTCCTTTCTCCTCTCTGATACCACCCTGCAGTCACACAGGGCTCAAACTTCACCAGCTTTGCTCCACAGACTCGTGATGAGCTTCTGCCTCTGCTGGGAGGACTTTTTTGGAGAACTCCAGCTGCATTTCCTTGCTTCACAGAAACGCACTAACAGCTTGAGATAGTTCAGGTTGCCTGCATACTCCTAACATCAGTGCTCTCACACAAACCTTGCTGGGAAAAAATTGGAAACTTGCTTGATCTTAATCAGGAGATAAAACCAGTCTTCAACTGAAATGTCCTTTTTTCCAACCCTGTACTCCTTCCCTCACCCCACTACTTACACTTCATGTCTGGAGGATAGTGGTGGAGACAGGACTTTTTGCTGTTCCTTACATCACCCAAGCACATCTTGTTCCAAAAGGAAAACATTCCTTTATAATGAGTGCTCACTCAC
>JAWLRI010000144.1:2211404-2227040 GCA_034781795.1 Crypturellus tataupa
TTTCTCCTCTCTGATACCACCCTGCAGTCACACAGGGCTCAAACTTCACCAGCTTTGCTCCACAGACTCGTGATGAGGTTCTGCCTCTGCTGGGAGGACTTTTTTGGAGAGCTCCAGCTGCATTTCCTTGCTTCACAGAAACACACTAACAGCTTGATATAGTTCAGGTTGCCTGCATATTCCTAACATCAATGCTCTAACACTAACCTTGCTGGAAACAAGTGGAAACTTGCTCGATCTTAATCAGAAGATAAAGCCAGTCTTCAACTGAAATGTCCCTTTTTCCAACCCTGTACTCCTTCCCTCACCCCACTATTTACACTTCATGTCTGGAGGATAGTGGTGGAGACAGGACTTTTTGCTGTTCCTTACATCACCCAAGCACATCTTATTCCAAAAGGAAAACATTCCTTTATAATGAGTGCTCACTCACTCATTTACAGAAGAAACAAATATATTTCTTAAACATGTGTAGCGAACCTTATAGATCAAAAAAAAAACCTGCAAGAAGTTGCCATCCCTTCAGTAATTCTTCAGTGAGAACTGAAATTCCGCCTTTTTAAAGGTTATAGCACCAGGCATGGATGCAGATTCAGAGTGCAGTTTATACTAACTATCTTGGAATATTCACTTTTATACTGAGTGGATTTTTTAACCTGAATTGAAGTTCATGAGACTACTGTTATCTTTTAATATTATGTTAAAATTTTTATGTTAAGCTATTACATATTCTATCCTCATAACAGAATTCACTAGTTTCACAAGCTGTAGTCACAGCAGTGTGTTACAGTTCTACAAAGATACTCTACAAAGGTACTCTACAAAGATCTACAAAACCTACAAATCTACAAAGATCTACAAAGATTTCAGTCAGATCTTGCTGAGTGATAAGGGACATAGAAGAGGATAATGCCTGACTTTTCCAAATAGTCTGCTAAAAATGCAAGGATGTTCACCAGAAATCCAACAACTATCTAAAATGGACATACTATCCACAGCACCATTGACCATGGGACTGTGCTGCTGCCTTTTTTTTTTTCTTTTCTTTCCTTAAGAAAAGAGAAAAGAGTTCCTGAAAATTCTGAACAAACTTTCCAGGCCTGTTTATATTAATGCTGTTAGATCTTGTGCAATCAGTTTGTGAAGCATAGCAGAACATGCTTTTCTTCCTGGCAAATTCCAAAGCCAGATATGGGAAGAATATTAGGAATATGATTTTGCTCGATTATCTGAGTACAATCAGAGGCATAAGCTTACAAATCCACCCATAAGCCTTGAAGGTCAGACTTGTAACATGCTGTGACAGTTCCTCTTTTACACCAGCACGATTTTTTGTTCCTGCAGACCCTTGATACTCACTAACCACACAGCTAACCAAGGAGCTACTGCCAGGAAACTGTGTAAGAGAAGGGACAGGGGAAGATTTTTTTGACGTGAAGCTGCTTTCCTTGGTGAGGAGTGAGTTCTGGGTGACGCGTTTGCATGGCGGTTCAGCAGCCCCTGTCTCCTCCTAGTGATAAGTGAGGGACAAGCCTGGGAATGGGGCTACCGCACAGGATCATCAACATCGTCTTCTCAGCATTGTGTCAAAAGACAGGGAGATCTATAACTGCTCTGGATCAAGCAGAGGCTGAGGCTGTTGGGGAGGCGTGTTGGACTGCAAAGCTGCCACTGTCTAACAGCAGCATGGACGATATGCTGAATGTGTTGTCAGGAGTGTGTCCAAGCAGCTCTGCACAGATCGCACTCATGCGTGCATGGATCATAATTTTACCTATATATATACATAGCCAGCTTAAGAAATAGAGCAGGTCCAGAGGTTACAAGGAGGTTTCAGAGCTCAATACCCCTCAGCCCCACACGACTAGCTAGTATGACTAGCATCCTCCAGGCGTGCCACAAGATACCGTGGAAATAGTCCTGCTCGGAGGGCCCTTACGTACAATCCACCCTCACCACCTTCCCTGGGAATGCCCATGAGAGAGGAAAAACCCGGTCTTGAGCCACTTTGTGAGCAGCATTTTTAAAGAGAACATCTGAGTGTGCCTTTTTGAGGTATGATAAACCCTGTTTTTTTTTTTTTTTTTTTGCGGTATGATAAACTCCAGAATAGTCAGCTGTGTATTTTAAGGGCTGACAGACTGCTCGGTTTGCGTGAGCGTAAACCCGCGTAAGAGCATGAGGTACAGAAGATCCCTCTTGTGCTCATTTTCAGAGAAACTGAATCCCCCGGTCAACGTCTCAGTTTTTCTTGAAAACAGAAGTATTAAAATTCACTGGAAGCCCCCGCCTACTATTGGTTCTGCAAGAAACAGGTGCTTCATGTATCAAGTGAAAATTACAGATCACAAGGTAAACAGTGCTGCAGTAATACAAGTAACTTCCATATCAGCTAGGCGCCCCTTGAATTTAACAGAATTAAAGCAGAATCAAGATTCTAAGAAATGTAAATGTC
Organism: Crypturellus tataupa; assembly: GCA_034781795.1. NCBI lineage: Eukaryota > Metazoa > Chordata > Aves > Tinamiformes > Tinamidae > Crypturellus > Crypturellus tataupa. Next base: position 2,213,860 of record JAWLRI010000144.1, read on the forward strand.
TTTCATGACTAATCCAACCTTTTCTTTCTTGTATAAAAAAGATATTGAGTCATTTTATGAAGTTTATGGATTCATTTTGACATTCAAGTGGAGTGATTGCTTTGCTTTTTCTTGTTGAATTTCAATTGTACTTTAATTTCACATAGGCTATTGATGTTTTGTTTGTTTATTGAAAAATACATATCTATTACATAACCAGTGCTATAATATTATTTTTAAGACAAAAATTCTAAGGCAGCTATTTGTGAAAACTGAGAAAAAGAAGAAATGATGGGAAGCTTTTATTCAGAAGGGCTATTTTCAGCCTAAAAAATTTATGAAATATGGATATGAAAAAAAATTATGAAAAATGTTAACCCCTACTAATGAATTTCTATTCAAGGATATGACTGCCAAGTTTGATAGTCTTTAATAGAAGAAAAAGCAGCACATCTGCAGTTATATTTTTAAAATATTACCACAGATTTGCAGGAAGATAGATGATATGGATTGGTCAGACAGCAACTTAGCTCTTGTAATACAATTTAATCTATCCATTTGCTTTCTAAGAAAAAAAATAGTTTTACTCTCCATCACTAGCTCTCTTCTTTGTATCTGAAGGATGTTAAACATTTTTAATCTCTATTGCAGCTGTATTATTTATCTGATATTATGAAGTGTTACTCTAAATACACAACTGTGCTTTGTGAATTTTCATTAAGATTTCTTAGCGAGTCAATTGAAAATTTTGTATCAAAGGCATAGATTGCTTCAAAACAAAGGACACGAGGTAAAGAGTGGAGAATGCTTTTACAAAGTGCACTTTTTAAAGCAGAGTGTAAATAAGATTCTATTATACATTGAGAATTTTGAATTCTGTTTCTGTCTGGATAGTACCTCTGCCTTCTTGATGTTGCCCTTGAATCTTCAGATAATGCATTAAAAGTATCTTTGCTAGAAAAATGCTCATAGATTTAAAGTACTTATCCTTCTAGAGAGAAACTTAAACTTGTGCTTAGGTGATCCATTGATCTGAAGTCTTGCTTCATAATGAGGCATTTTACAAGAAATTAATTAATCTTAAAAATACAGTACCAATTAAAAAAAATCATCCCACCAGAGCAGAATTATGCTGTCTCTCAATGTAGTGCTCAAAACTGAAACATATTTGATAAATTGAGTTGCAATTATAATTTGTTCCCGAAATTTTTAATTAGGCTTCAGCCTTGTGAAGTTTTCCTCTCGTATTTAATTCATGTTCTTTTCAGTGAATAATTCATGTGAAATATATGTATGTACCCTTGCAGGATTATACTCATAATTTACATGTCAATGTTGTTTGTTCTAAATATTTTCAGTGAAAGAAATCCATTTTGCTGTTTGCATATCTTGTACATATTTGAAAAACTTTCATATGGTAATCTTTTCATACTTAGTCTTAATGGAAAAAAAAAAAAGAGTGTCTAATTTGTGTTATACAGCAAAGTGGCATTCAGTTCATCTCCTTTTAATTTTTCCAGCAATAACAGTTGAAAATTTTTCATTTTGCATTTGGCAGGTATATTTGAACTTCCCAACATTCAGAATAGAAAGAGAGGCACTTAGTTCAGAATATGATAGCTATGAAATTCAGATGTTCATATGAATAGGAAATTTCTGGATCGTTGATGCTATCATTCAGGTTTCCTTTAACTATTTGTTTTCTCTTTTTTTCTTTCTTTTTTTTTTATATATTTTTTTTTAAATTAAATCTTAGCTAGCAGTGCATAATACTCTAACAATAACAGTCTTATCTATCTAAACTAACTGCAAAAGTCTGAGAGTCAATTAAAGTGTGTGAAAATGTATGACTAGATTGATAATGTACCACTCTTTCTTAGACACATTAGGAACCAGAAATGCAATGAGGTAGACACATTACTGGTCATGTAGTTTTGTCTTGATAAACCTCAGAATGGTTTATTAATTCAGACACAATGCAACATTAATACCGACAGGCAGCTTCCAGAGAAGCTTTGGCTCACACTTCCCCTGCATTTCTGCATGTGCAAAAGGAGTTTGGGTCTCTTTGTGGATGTATGTGCCAAGCTTCCCAGCCCTTTGGGCTTTCCCACAAGGAAGGCAGGTAGCTTTCTTCTAGGTCATCTCTTCAACTAGTCATAAACCCCTTAACCAAGCCTAATTCAAAAGCCCTTCCTGAGACATCTCAGAGCTAGTCTCAGTCCATTTTCCAAAGTTTCTAATCACCAGTAGCCTTGAGCCAAATGGGTACTTCACACTTCAGCCTACAGTGTCCATGTACCCATCACAGCCCGTGTTTCCTGCTTCCCATTGCCCTCCCTTCTTCCTTCACTGAGTATCCATATGCAGGCTTGTAGATACTTGTTTAAGACCAGGTACTAAAGAGAATGATAAAAATATGCAAGATCAATATTTATTTATTCTGAAGGTGAGAAGAGATGCTGAGCAGTTACATGTATAAATAATAATACCGTGATATGAACTGATCAGATATAAAAGATGGACAATAAAGCCCTATAGATCACAGGAAGCTAGAAAGAGTTGTCAACTATAGTGGGAAATGATAAAAATTCAGGCTATTTGATAAGTATGAAATCAACAAGTCAAAATTCAATAATAAGCAAAATCCTTCAATTGGAAAGTAGAGGTCAAATGTGTAAACACAAAATAAGGAATTAATACATAGGCAGCAATGCAGAACAACAACAACGAAAAGCTATGGATTATATCAAGCCACAAACTGAGTCAATAATTCCATGCTAAATGTTACTCAAATGTTACTCAAGCTCAAATCTTACTCAAAAAATGTCAAAGGTTATTCATGTGCATGCACATTTAAGATATAAGTTGTGACAAATTTAGTTTTCTTGGTACTGAACTCTACCTGAAGTTCCAAATTCTGCTTTTGCACTGCCTTTAGGAAATACAAACATTGCAAAAAAGTTGAGAGAATATCAGAATTCTCAGAATAATCAAAAATTTTGAAAATATGGTCTGAAAAAAGAAGACTGAAGAAAATAGTCTACAGAAAAGTATAAATAACTTATGTCAATTTATGAGTAGGATAAAAAATGAGTGATTTCACAAATTGTGAAAAGTATTCTAATTCTAGGGAAAGTCTAGCATAGGAATGGGCTCCTTAGGAATTTCAGGATGGCTATACATAAAGAATCAGAGCAGATCAAACCAGCATCCTGCAAGAATGGTCTAGGGAGATATCACTGAAGGTACATGCATATCCTCATGCCAGAAGATGGCCTATGTAATTTTTTCAGTCTGTGCTTTGGTAACCTCTTATGACAACTTAAGCTGATTTTTTCCTTAGTGAGAGATTTTCTGGCACAGAGTTTAGTTAGCATTTAACCCTCTTGTTACTTACAATTTACTTTTCAAAGTCCTCATATCCCACATTTTTACTTACTTTGGAAAAACTTAATATCTGAACTTTTGGATCTGTTTCTGACACCAAAAGGTCTCAAAGGATTTGAAGGAGGAGAGACAAATAGCACAGTAGCACAGTAAGTGGAGTCAAATGCGCGGGGGTTTGACGTGATGGTCAGATCCACACTTAGACTGTGTGTAAGTGCTAGGGGAAGGGGAGGTGATCTCTTCTTGAAGGTGTCATGTAGTAGTATCTCATCATGCTTCCCTGTCATCAAAAAAGCACAGATGTAAGATGCAAGAATTTTGGGCCCCTCTCTGCCTTAGATGTATAAATCTACTCCCTCACAACTTCTTAAAATTATTGCCAGTTTTTATGAGCAGTAGTCTTCTATTCTCTTTTTGTAACTTCTTAAACTCTTAGCATTATTTATTTACAATAATCACTTCAGTTTTCCAAAGTGACCAAAGATATAAAGATCCCTGATATTAACTATGACAGTACTGGTCTGGGCTTTATTTTTTAAAGTGATATGCTTTAATTTTATGAGTACAATTTAAGATATTGCAAGGTAGCCATTAAATAATAGACCATTAGTAGCTCACCATTACTAGCCAAAAAAACCCCAACTTTTATTCTGACAGAAGGCCAGGTACAACACACCTCCTAAACCAAAACCCTTGAAACTTGATTTCATAGTTACTGTGTTCACCGTACACTCAGTGTGATACAAAATGAAAGGGGAATCAGTGCTTTCAGGTTCTTGATGTTCTATTATAGCTGATATTTCTTCCATCTTCTCAATTCTGGTCTATTTTTCATTTTCAAACCAGACTTTTAGAACATATTAGGTAAAAATTGTGTCTGGACATAAACACTAATTCTGAAATATTTTTGCTGGATTTGAGATATAAAAAATGGTAAATAAATTCACTAGATTTATATGTGTCTGAATTGCTATATAAAATCACCTAAATATATCTTGCTAGCCTGTAAATGTCTCTGGAGAGAAATATGAATATCCATTCCATAAACCTCCATACAAATGTGCAGCACAAGTGAGAGCAAAGAAAGAAAAATGCATAACAAACAAGATTTGGAGTGAATGGAGTGAACCAGTGTTTATTGATGGTGGTAAGTCATGTATTTACTATTTGTAACTCTTAGAATTACATATTTTGATTGGATTTAGCATATTTATTTCTAAGCTTTTTCTTCTCCTTGCTGCGTATTTTATGGCAGTACCTCTGTCCATGCCAGGTACCAGGCCCTAACAGCTCTAGGTTCTGTAGGCAAAGGTTGTCCTTAATTTAATGAGATATATTTCATTTATCTATGGCAGTTTTGCAGCTGGGCTGTTTTGCACAGGGCTGTGGCCCTGAGGTAAATTGCACCTGACTCCTGACAGCCTTTAGAAAACAAAATTTGTCAGCAGCTTAAAATCATGTATGAGTCACAAGTCTCTCCTCTCTGTTCTGTAAATTGACTGTTGGACTGTCCATTACAACTGCTTCGAAATGGAGGTACTAACCCGCAAAAAACACAAATAACACCGTATGTATCACATAGTCTTTAAGGACTAAGTTAAGGACTAAGTTTTAGGCCTGACACTGTATCACCAAGACAATTTCTTATCTCACAGAGGCAGGAAGCACTTTAGCTGTCATTTTTATATATGTGCATTTGGCCCCCACAATCTATTTTAGCACCAACTAAACAGAACCACAGTAATATTTTTTTTCCACATCCTAAAACTATCTTTTAACATTCATACTCTAACAAGGAGAGCTCCTGTGTTTTCCATGATAAGAAAACCACCTCCACATGAAACCTCATGATGTCAGGTTGGGCAAAGGGGAAGTAAACTAATGGAACGAGTAACACCACATATTTATGCAGAAAAACTGGTGCGTAGACTGTTTCTGTTAGTCAACACAAAGAACTGTACAATACTGTTGTTAATACAACAAAATCAGGTTAATATACATTTAATGCAATAGACTATGTATTTTGGCATGTATCTTTTTGATCTGTGCAGCTTCAATGACATTTTTATCTGAAGAGACCAGAAATATCAGACAAGACGTTGCTATTTTTGAAATTTATTGAGCTTAAATTCAGTTTATAGGAGTCATCCACCCTTTCAGATGACTCACCACATCTCACTTTTCTGTTGGCAGTCTCCACCTACTACCTCTTTTGGTCCAGATTCATTCAACCTAACTGGAAGCATTTTATTAGGTTCGGGAGAGAAAAGCCTAGTTGTTCCATCCCTGTGTTGAAGGAAAAAGAGCACATTTCAACCCATCAATGCTTTAAATTTACCGTTGGAGATGATTCTTCCCCCTGAAGACAGAGGGAAGCTAGTAGGGTGGCATGGCCAGCAGAAAGGTCTGCCCATTGCCTAGTGGTAGGTTGCATACCTCTGACCCCTGCATATGGGGAAAGGAGGGGAAAAGACTGCTTTTTAAAGCAGGAAAAGGTTTACTCACTGCCTGCCAACATGTCACAAGAGAAAGAAGAAGTAAATGGGGCTGATCAGCCACCCATCCTGACTCAGGCGAGCAGCCCTGCTTTCTGCAGCTGCAGTTGCCCGTCAACTGTTTTCGGCACTGCCGCCTTCCCAACTTCCTCTACAGCTGCTGCTGAGGCTTAACAATCACAGCTTGTTTCCTTCACTCCACCGAAGCCTAAAACAGACTGGACTGCCGCTGCGTATAAACTGTAATAGCTCCATATGTTCTGCACAGCGCGTTGATTTACCTCTGGAGCATGCTGCACATATACCCGAGTTCATGTAATATAGGCAATTTCCTTTTTCTTTCCGGCACTTAGAGAGGATCAGTGACTTTTGTAATATGAATCTATGAACTATATTACACTGAGGGCTCACGGGCTGAAGCAATCCTCCTTAAACATCTCCTTTGATGCCCAGAGAAAGTTCCACTCCTGTTTGGGCTTTTGGGGCATTTTGGTTTGGGCTGCTTCTACTTAGGAACATGTATAATTGGACATTACCAAGTACATTTTAATACTGACTAGATTTTAAGAAGTTATTATCAGGAGTATCATTCATGTTAACTAATGCAAACCACATACCTAATTTCATAGACACAGTGGATTTCCTGGAGTAACCTGGAATGGAAAATATCCATTTAGGATTTTTATTTTGAAATGTGTCTTTTTTTTTTTTTTTTTTTTTGCTGGAAGTTATAAAACAGCATGAAGTGACCTGCTGTTTATTTGCTTCTATGAGACATTCCAGTGTTTCATCTGGAAAAGATGTTGCATTTCTTTAAAAAAGCATTTTTAAGAGAGATTTCACCTTCAGTTTAAGAAAGCTGAAACATCAAAATGAAATAACATAATTCAAAGTAAAACTAAAATATTTGTTCTGAAATGTTCCTTTGATTTGAAAGGAATTTGTTAATTTTCCTGTGGGAAATAGATTCATTTTCCATTGGAATTAACATATGGCCTTGGGAACATTCAAACTAAACGGAACTGAGTTTTTCAGCATGGAAACTCTCTATTAAGAAACATTTAATAAGCTTTATTTATATATAGAAACTTGAAATAATTTATCTGATTCTTAGAGTTCCTGAACTTTCATAGAACACTTTGAAGGTAGTAGAAATTCAGAGGTGCTCTGCATTTTGGCAAACCCAGACACTTATTTTGTTTTCCAAACTTTTTTTTTTTATTTTTTGGGGGGGCTAAATTGAAACACTACATCTGAAAGAAAAAAAAAAATCATTAAATGTTCTTTTCAAAGTAATACAGGTCTTTTTTTTCCCGCTATTTTCCAAAATTCTTGAGGTAAGAAAACGAGAGAATCTAATGCCCCCATGGTTTGTCTAGCTGCAGGACTACTGTTTCCTCTTTTCTGGAGTGTGTACGTGATACATGGCCAGCACAACGATGCAGAACAATCACCTCTAACACTGTCCAGAGATCATTCAGGACATATTTTCTGAACACTCATCTCAAAAGAGGACAAGGTCAAAATAATCTCCTCTCATCTCTAAGCAAATAAAGAATAGCTTTGTATTGCAGTAAAACATTAAGGTTATTCTTAGAAGTAGTTTTGTCCAGAAGTTTGTGATTTATTTTCTGGTTTCATACGAGCTTTGTGCAAATTCATAATGGCATTGGTTTCAACTGCTAATTAAAACTAGAAGTTGTTCTTCCACTCTTTTTTCCTTTGAATTTGATCTAGATTGATCCTAAAACCATAGTTTAACTGGCCTAAGACTGTTAACATTTTAAGAACTGTTCCTGCCTGCTCTTCTTCAAAGTGCTTAGCTCAAAGAAATCCAAATCCTAATTTTGATTCTGAAGTTGGATATTAAACAAAAGATAAATAAATAAGGTTTTGAGTCAACCAATGATTTTGTTATTTTTGGTGTGGCAGAAAGAATGGAAGGCACAGAGTAGTTATATTTGTTGAACAGTAAAAATATATATTTTTAGAATGTTTTGTTCGCACATTTTTAGGACTTTGCCTAACAAGGTTAAAAAAGGTAAATATAATGGAAACCAAATGTTGCTTCTTCGGTCAAAGAAAATATTGTGTTTGACAGAAACCTTTTATTTTCATTTTGCCTTAAACCAGTTCCAGCTGTGAAGTGGTGAGGAGGCAGTTGCAAGGGTCTCATGGTGTTGGAGATGGGAGGTGGCAACAGCAGGAATCCAGAAGCAGCTGAGACAGGAGAATGGATGTCAGCAGCAGGCAGATGGAGGAGTTGCGTATCTAGAGGAATCAAGGGTGAATGGAAGTGTCTGGTCAAAGTACAGGCAATGCCCACCTTGAGGCAGTAGAAATTTACTGGGTCTGAGAAGAAATGGACTGTACTGAAGTCAGAAATCCCTGTTTCTCCTAAAAAAAGGCCAGGGAACTACTTTTTTAGTTCTGAAGTAGTTCAGGAATGATACAATATTTATGAGTCATTAATAAGAGCTCATCCATTTATGAACTACTGCTCCTCACAACCCTATCCCACATTATTAACATTGTCCTTACCTTTTGTTTTTAAGAAAAGACAGTGGACATCACGTTGCTCATCCTCACCTTGATTTGCCTCCTGGCCTTCCTTGGATGTTTGCTGACATGTGTGTGTCGAAGGTAATATACATTTCTAGAAGGCGGTATAAATTTCTGCTGGAAGAGAGATGGAGAGGAAATAATTGCCTTTTCTGAAGGAAAACAAAGCAAGTAATGGTTTAATAAGTCAAACACAGATTTGTTTGCAAGAAGCACCTAAATGTTTGTTAATGGCTATTGTTTCAACAAAGGCATGAGTCAGAGACAAGGGAAAGCTACTGCTGAGCACAGTCACTGTTATGCCACAGCTTCCCCCCCAGTTCCAGGACATCCAGACTCACACCAAACTCCCTGCTCTCTCTCCCTCCCACCAGAAACGGCATTTTGTACCCCAGTGTGACTTTGCACACAGTGCGACTTTTAGGTTCTGTTCAGTGACATCAACGTCAATCACACTCAAGTTGAATTTTTTCAGCCATATTGCCTAATTTCTTTTCATAGTTCTTGGGTATCTACAGTATTCTTTTATTCTAAGTTTCACAGCATGCACAAAATAATGAAAAAAAAAGACAAAATGGGAAAAGTAATTTGTTCTGCTGTATCATCAGTGACCTTACACTTGTTACCATTTAATGCAAGCTACTGAGTGACTGGTCCATGCCAACACCCAACACTGCTTGGCTGCATCACTTTCCCATTCAGATTGTAGGAAAGTTCTTTTTTTTGTACTGAACAGCATTATGTTCAGGATAGCATGGTAATTTGAGACGTCTTCATATTTGGAAGGTACAGCATGTAAATTCAAAAATTTACTGTCTAAAGTTAGCGATTTAATTAACTGCTAAATAACTAATACTAAATAACTAAGATAAATAATGAAGAGGTAATATAAAAAATACAGAATAAGAAGTTTCCCCTAGGGAAACAACTATCACCATGTGATTGAAAGCTACCTCTATCCAAAATGATGTGGTCATCAAATAGTAAGAAGTGCCTCTGATCCTGAGATCAATCCTGAGCAGCAATTCAGCTGCTATAGTTTTTTTCTTTGGGAAACCGATAGTATTCAAAGTCAATGTATAATCCTTTGTGACGGTACAAAATGTTTTTATAGTATGTTTATAGTATGTATATATATGTTTTTTATAGGTCAGTACAGACACCACTCACTTTTAACTTGAATTCTACTAGATTCTGCTACTATTTAAAAGACATTTCTGATACTATATCTGCCCCTGACCTCAGAGATGTTTTTATTTCTTTGATTATCATACTTTATGGATGATATTTTTAATTATAAAAAGTTTCTGGAGAGCAGCTCTGCAGAGAAGGACCTGGGCATCATGGTTCATGACAAGGTGACCATGAGGCAGCAGTGGCCAAGAAGGCCAATGAGATTCTGGGTTGCATTAAGATAAGCATCTCCAGCAGGTCAAGGGAGGTGATCCTCATCTCCTACTCAGTCCTGGCGAGGCCACATCTAGAGTGTGTCCAGTTCTGGGCTTCCCAGTACAAGAGGGGAACTACTGGAGAAGGTCAAGGGCAGGGCTGAAAGAGGCCCAGATCAGGAGCTCCTCACAGGGGCCTCCTGTGAGGAGAGGCTGAGAGCTGGGCCTGTTCAGCCTGGAGAAGGGAAGGGGGGCTGAAAAGAAGAGGGGAGGCCTGATCAGTGTCTATAAATACCTTAAGGGAGGGAGTGAGGATGAGGCCAGCTTCTTTTCAATGGTGGCCAGCAATAGGACAAGAGAAAACAGCCACAAACTGAAGTACCAAAAGTTCCACAGGAACTTAAGGAAAAATTTCTTGACAGTGAGTGTACAGAGCACTGGAGAGAGCACTGCCCAGAGAGGTTGTGGAATCTTCCTCTCTGGAGATCTTCAAAACCTGCTTGGATGCAGTCCTGTGCCACATGCTTTAGGTGACCCTGCATATGCAGGGAGGTTGGACTAGGTGTTCTCTAAAGGTTCCTTCAAACCTTAATGACCCTATGATTCTGTAATATATAGAAGTAAATTTACAGCAATAGGTTGTAATGATAGCATGCTGCAGGCTCAAACTTTCCTAAAAAGTTAAGTGTGTGTATGCATACCATTCCTTCAAAGCTCTTCTGGCCAATAAACAGTCAGATTGATGAAGATTGGGGAAAAAATGAGCAAAATGTCTGCAGTGAAACCAATAAGGGTAGTTTTAGCAATTACAGCTGACTAATTTGGACATCTAAATCATGCATTAGTTTTTGATACACATTGAGATATGTTCCCAAAGTGTCCAGGTTTGTTTTTCTAGTCAGTAGAAAGAGGTCAGTGTCTCCAAAGGCTCTTAGGTGTCTTCTGTCAATCTAAATTTAGTCATTTTCTTTGGATTTGTTTAGATGCTGTTTTTCACTCAGGGCATAGAGCATGCTAAGTCTGCACTGGTGTTTCCTCTTTTTATATATAGGTTTTTGACTTAGTTAAAATGCTACTCGTTATCTGTTACAGTTGAGTGTTATTGAATGATCTGTTCCTGCAGACAGTCATGTTTCTGTATCATTGTCTTGCAGGTACAGATGTCTGGAAGCTCTAACTGCACCTGTCCCACAGGCTTCAGATGGTATCAAAACTTGGTTAAATGCAGAAGAGACTCACCACCAGGTATTGTTGGTTTGTTTGTTTTTCTCTTACAGTATTAGCATATATAATATTTCTTGGGTCAGAATGGTACAAGTTTAGATTGGAGCAGCAAGCTAGTTTTTTTTTTAAAAAATTGAAAAATGTAAGGCAAAATGTTTGTACTGAAGCCAAAAGAGAACAGAAGAAATGTGGAGATTACAAGACAATGATCTTGATAGGAAGGAGGAAGAAAATCCACAGGAGAGTAATATTTCAAGAACACCTTCAAGAGAAAGTGTTTCAGCATATTCACACTCAACTGGGCCACATTTCAAGGAGCAATCACCATGACTCCCTGCAGAGGTGCTGGGACACTGCAGGTGTAGGCATGTGCACAGGCTATAAAAGGGGAAGTCTGCACAGAGATGTGTGAGGCGTTAGCTATTTTGAAATAAAAGTTCATGTGCACATTTTTATGGCAAATAAGAGGAAGCTCTGCTGTGCACAAAATATAAGCTACTACAACAATACATTTGCTGCAATAAAAATCATGCAGATATTTTTGAAGAGTTGATGTGCTGTAAGTACACATGCTGACTTACCTCATTTGTAACATACTGGTCCTTAAGTCAACCGAACAAAAGAGAAAATACATACTTACATTAATTGGGTAGATGTAAATTACACAGTGCTTGTAAATGTAGATTACAGGCTTGTGTTTTCAGTGCTTCATTCCATTGTCTGTGATCATATATGTTAAAAGAAAAAAAATCACCAGTTGTCTAAATCCCTTGCTGTAGTGCTGTTCACCTGTAGAACATGATGAAAAGGTGCAGGTGTATCCAAACAATTGGTTTTTTTTTTTCTTCTTTTTTTCTTTTTTTCTTTTAGAGACATTACTGAAATAAGAAATTGTTATGAGGATTTTCTCCATCCTTTCTATTCAAAACATTTGTTTAAGAATTTCTTCAGGATTTTAATGAATTCTACTCTGTCCTACGCAATTCTGTTTACAATGTCTGAATATCTTCCACTCATACATTCAGCAATATAACTAACAACTGCCAGTGCTAGCAGTTATGCCATCTCAGAGGAAAAAAATTATTCTTTATAATGTTCTGTTTTGGTTTTCATGCAAATATGCAAACAATCACAAACTCTGGCAGAAGCTATGGATCGTCTCAATTTATAAATCACAACTGTAATTGTGAGATAAGGGAGGAGTAAACTGTTTTGTTTTCTTTTATTCTACAGTCTAAAAGATAAATTTATGGAAAAAATAGTGTATGATTACATTGCAAAAGGCAAGATTGATGGCATGTGTTTTGAACTTCCACTTGGTGTTCATTGCACAAGCTTTGGGCAGTTTACCAAGAAAGATCTGTGGTCTTCTTTATCTTCAGTCATCTTTTCAGAAAAGAAAAACCCAACCTCTTCAGACTGGATTGAAGCCAAACCTCTTATTCCCAAGAATCAGCGTCACTTCTGGAACACCTCAGGCCAAAAGTATTTGACCAAATTTTATGAAAAGGTGCTATATTTGACACCTTCTCTGTGCTAAATCCTGTCACCATTATCATCAGTAATGGTGTGCAAATTAATGAATAATACCTATTGGGGACATCACATTTGGACTGCCAGAATGTAAGGACAAACTATAAGACTAACAAATAAGATGGACAGCTCTGTCCCCAAACTATTGAAAACGCTAAACACATCTTTGATAGAAAGATCTCAGCATAGCTGTGCATTATTGCCTACATGGTTACAAGAAGTGGCTGAGATGGCTGTTAATGACAATCTAGGAAAGATGAGTTGAATAACACATATGGAACATATCGTATCTGAGATGCTCAGAAACCTGAAATAGCAGAGACGTTGGCTTTGGACATACTATAAGAGTTAAGATTACTGTGGAGCATGGTGATGATATTACTTGTTTTATCCAACAAATGAATATACTCCCTGAAACTTTAGTAATTTTAGCTAGAGTATGATTTTCACATAAGCACCAGATATATTGTTCTCTGGAACAGGCTGCCCAGAGAGGCTGTGGAGTCTCCTTCTCTGGAGATTTTCAAAATCCGCCTGGATGCCACCTTGTGCCACGTGCTCTGGGTGTCCCTGCTGGAGCAGGGGGGTTGGACTAGATGATCTCTAGAGG
>JAWLRI010000144.1:2244807-2262429 GCA_034781795.1 Crypturellus tataupa
ATCCAGGTGGGTTTGGAAGATCTCCAGAGAAAGAGACTCCACAGCCTCTCTGGGCAGCCTGTGCCAGGGCTCTGTCATCCTCACAGGAAAGAAGTTCTTCCTTATATGGAGATGGAACTTCCTATGTTTCGACTTTTACCCATAATATACCATATTATAATATACCATAATATACCCATAAATAATGTAGAAAATAGTACCTAGGTGGAAGAAACCTTCAGGCTACTGGCAGTTAAGTCAGGGTATAAAAGATTGTTTGGCTACAGTAAGCCAAAAACTAAAGGACATTGACTCTTTTCAGATGTCTTCTTGACCTAGAGGATCAGGGATCTTTTCTCCCTGCTTGCCAGTCATTGCTGGTCGTTGTTAGTAACATTCTTCAGAGCAAACCCTTTCCTGAAAATAAAGCACATTCAATTTTTTAGGACTAATCTATAGGTTTTCTAAATGTTCTCCAAGGTTTCAGTCCGATTCAATTTTCCCTTTCCCCAAGTTTAGGGGGACACTCAAAAGATAATATCCATAGTCCTGGAAAATTAAGGGCTGATGTTATCTCTTTAGAAAAGCAAAAACCATCTGTGCAATTCAGGTGCCACTTCAATGAAAGGATCTAGTTTCTCAGGCTCAATGAGAGGTAGAAATCCATCACAATGATCAAGGTATATTTTTCCCTTGGTAGCAATACCAACATAAGGTGATCCTGTTTTCTGATGTATGTTTCCCTACATAATTCCTTGTACTGACCATAGCTGATCTAAATTCATTCTTTGCTTAAATAAACTCAGTATCTAGCTTCAAAGTCACAGGAAAACTGTTCAACATGTCTTTGATGTCTTTGTACAAGATTTAAAATATATTTAAATAATAACTGAAAAATATAGAATATTTTTAGACATTGTCAACAATACTGGTAGGATATGTGAGTTTTTAAGAATAGTAATCGGTCCTCATGAGAGATTTAATCAGTTTTGAAAATTAGAATAAACCATCACAAGTCCACAGACCCCACTTCTAAGATGCATATTTTTCTATGATTCAATTTAGGCATGCTAGGGGTGAAAAAGTATGATTCTCAGTAAAATTTCTTGTGGGAAAAGTAATTTAGCAATTTGAGAAAGCAAAAAGAAAAATCTCAAATGGAAAGTACCAACAGAGACTAGTTCCACTTTTGAAAATAAATTCCTAAATTCCTGGAAGTATTTGTTCAGTAGTTTCAGAAGAACTAAATTGTTATTAGCTATATTGTAAACTTGGGGCAGCTTAGTCTTCTGAGGATTTAATCTCTTATTTATGTCTCTTATCTAAGAAGACATAAAAGCAATCGTACCTACATCTTTCAAAATAAATACCTGAGCCAAGAAGTAAAATGTTTTCTAAAGATAAGACTCATCAGTCATCTTTCTATATCCTGAGTTTGCTGACAACTCTGTCTAGCATTATTTCACACTAATCTGTTGTTTTTTTAAGTAAGTTTGGCTTCAGATATCACAAAAGTTGTTGTTCACTGTTTCACACAAGACAGTAAAACTGAAGAGCAGTTAGGCTGTTTCAACATACCCTCCACTGGCAAGTTACTGAAACACCACTAGCTTTCTAAAAAGCTATGGATGAAACTCAGGTGTTTTGTTTAAAACAACAACAACAAAAAAGAAAAGTCAATACGTTTTGTAACTGGCACCCATTTTATTTGAGTGAACTTCTATATGGAAGGCTATAATAAGTACTGGCTTTCCTATTGCTCTAGCTCACAACATAGCAGCCACAGAAATTGCAGTAATCAACATTTGTTCCTTGGCCTTTTCTAAGGAAAAACCAAAAAGACTGCTAAGACTGAAACAGATCTATTTCACTAATCTAATTTGACTCAGAATGTTAATTTTGGCATTCAAGTGCATAAAAATCCAACTACTTTGTTTTGTCATAGCACAGGAAAACAACTACATTCATAACAAGTTAAATATAACATGGAAAAAGTAATTCTTAATGTTCTTATCTTGGTTTCAGTATCTCCTATACAACTGCATGTGCAGATGCTTCTCCGGAAAAGCTCTTAAGCTGCAATTTATCTCCTCTTCATCAGTATTTCTATCAGTGGAAGGAGGAGGGGGAGGGGATGGTGACTGGAAATTCCAGGGTACATCTCATAGTTTCTCAGCCATTATGGACTCACCCGTACACAGGCAAGCCTGCAGGTGAGCAGTGGCTTTTCAGAGCACTGATGTGAAACTGAAATTAAGGCATTCCTGTTCTCATGTTCTATGTCCATCTTCTTTCTTCCTAGAAACATCTTGCAGGAAAAATTCTCTAGCCTGCCCATCCACTTACCCACTTTTCTAGTGCATTCAGCCCTCACACAACACAGGAACAGATGATTATCTGTGCTGTACAAATGCAAATCTTGACCAAATCTTATACTTTCCTTATTTATTTACCTTGCAAGTTTTGTTGGATAATCTCAAAGTAGTTTAAGCTCTGAAAGATGAAATAATCTTCTGACATATTCCTGGGTTGGTCTCCTCCTCGCTGTACATGGTGAGTGAGAACTTAGGAGAAATGAGATACGTCGGATGAAATAGTTATTTGGTAGAATAAGGATAGCTCACTGGTTTTGCATTGGCTTCAGTACTTGTTCTTTCGTTTTAGCAGGAGGAACACTCATGGCTGGTTTTGGACTAATCTACTGTTGTTTTCTCCATTGGTGGTTTTTTTGAATGTGGGGAAGGTAAACAGAAGGAAAGGATTAGCAAGTTTAATAAAACTTCTTTCCTTTCAGACTGCAGATGATTATGTAGGTTTCCCATTTAATTCTCCGTAATTTCCTCTCTGCAACTGCACATTCATATTCTTTAATAAGTCAGAACCTACTGTCATGTCTATGTGCTGACATCTAGTTGAAGTTGCATTCAACTTAGCTTTTTTATCCTGCTTCTAGGGTACGTGAATAAAGTCCAATCTTTCCAGCCAGCCACACATAATCATTATATTGTAACTGAAGGTCTATCTTTGGCAAGGAAAGAGTAAAATAAACTCTGTGGATGTACTGGAGAGGAATATGCCAGAGGACTGGAAATTTCAAAAAGGTATCAAAATACTCTATGATGGGAGATGAAAAGGCAGTTTTCTTCAAACTGGAAGTCATATAAGGCACTATTAGTTTCTAATCTTAAGAATTTTGTAATCAAGAAATCATCTGAAATAAACTTTCTTATACAATTTCTCTTCACTCTCTTGGACATTTCTAGAGATCTTACAGTAAAACTTGTGTCATCTTTTTAAATTATTAATATTTTAAAGATTGAGACAGGGCAATATATTAATTGGAAGTTGAAATGTACTATGCACGATATTAACATAACGCAGAGAAAGAAAAGTGTAACTAGCAGTCAGATATGAACTTGGAGCAAAACACACACACAAAACCAGGATATTCCAAAAAGGCAATTAGGTTAATTTTCTCTCCTGCATTTATAACTTTGTTGTTTTCTTCCCTAGAAAATAAAAAACATAATATTAAAAACAAAAGTGTAGAACATACTTATTACATATATTCTATGGATGCACAGGCATGACATTGAACAAAGTGAAAAAATAGATTCTTTAAAGGAATTGTTATAAATGAAGCATGTAACTGTAGTCAGCTAGGAGAGAGATTGTTGAACAGGCCCACTTAAAAGATTTTTCTTTAGCTTTTTTTCAGTACCTCATATTTTGTATTTTGAACTGTTTTTTTTTCTTTTTTTTTTATATATCTGGTATTTGATTTTATCAGATTTTTTTAGGAGAGATTCACTTTCAGACTTCTTTTTTTAAGACCAAGATTTTTATCTCCTTCCATTCCAATATTCACACTGCTCTGTTCTTTGCAATGGCCAAGCATGCTTTTTTTTTTTAATAAGTTGGGAGCTTGACTCAAAATTTTATATGCGAGTCATTTGTATCAGTAACAGACTTTATCAAAATTAAGAACTTCCAGTTCACAGACAGCTGTCCTGCATAGCATGTGACTATCCTTATCAGGACATCTTCCTCTTCATTGCTGTAGCACTCACATTCATTCATGCTCAAATTGATACACTTTAGGATATTAAACAAAAACCTACAATTAAGAGTCCCAATCCAGGTCCTTTCACAAAGCAGCTTCTTCCTGCCTGCTGGGTCCATCTGTCTCTAGTCAACTAGATAGAAAGCGCATTTAGAAGCATGCACTCATACACACAAACATGCACAAAAAAATAAAATATATAAGTTATGTATCACTTTTCATTCTGACATGCTAACTTTGGGGTATTTCATGTGATATAGTATGTATGGAGTCTGGATTAACGCTGCCCTCATTTGTTACAGTCATTGCGACGTGTGGCAATCGAGCATGACACAGGTAGAGAGATACTCTATGAGAATGACATTGCTACAAATGACTACAAATCATTGGTAAAAACCAAATCAGGTTTTTACACATAACAGTCTTTCTGGTGAGTTCCTAGTTTTGACTACTTGCTTACTGTGGCTACTACTAACAAGCAGTGCCTCAGAATGAATGAAAGCTGAAAGTTTCCAACAAATTCAGAGTGCAACGTATTGTTGGGCAGATTGTAATGATATCATGCAAGTCAGTGCAAAGTAGCAGGAAACCTTCAGTGCTCTTCATGATAAAGCTTTGTAGCGCAATCATGTACAGGATCTGTAGTGAAGCTGGCTTGCATTTTAAAGCTAGAGAGGCAATGTGAGCTAAAGAGGCTAGAGAGGCACCCGCACAATAATAGCTAAATATTTTTAAATCTAGAACAAGCACTGCTTTCATACTTCAGGTCAAATTACTGCAGCAGGTGAGGTCACCTTTGGAACACTGCATGTCATTCAGGACTCCTGAGTACAAGAGGCATGTGGAGCTTCTAGAGAGGGTGCAGCGCAGGGTAATGAAGTTGATTAAAGGATTAGATCAGCTCTCTTATGAGGAAACACTAAGTGAGCTAGGACTGTTTACCCTGGAAAAGAGAAGTTTGAGGGGAGGGGGGTCTTACCAACACGTACAAATACCCAAGGGGAGAATGTAAAGGGGATGGAGCCAAACTCTTTTCGTGGTGGCCAGCTACAGAACAAGAGGTAATGGATGGAGTCTCCTTTGGAGATCTTCAAAACTCCCCTGGATGCCACCTTATGCCACGTGCTCTGGGTGTCCCTGCTGGAGCAGGGAGGTTGGACTAGATGATCTCTAGAGGTCCTATCCAACCTCAGCCATTCTGTGATTCTGTGATTTATATTTTTATTTATATGATTTTAAATGATCATATTCAAACTCACCTGGAACTTGGATCTGACTGTTTCAGTTCTGTCCAGAGAAATGAATATGTGGTGGTATGTTCATTTTTAGACACTGAAAATGACAACTTTCCAGTGCAGGATTTTTGGATAAAATTGCCTGGCATTTTTGTACAATGAGAAGCCAGATCTCTTGATCACAGCTTGATATTAATATTTATGACTCAATCACACTTTGTAAAGTTTGTTCCTTATTTGATTATAATTTCAGACTGCCAGGCATCCCCCCTTTGATTATATCAAAGTCCTATTCATTATGAAAGAAAGTGATATTTCTTTCTCCTTCAGTTTCCACCCACTGTCTACCTACTCTTACCTTTACTTACCCTTACTAGTGTTGTACGTATTGGTATCTTCAGTCCTATCAACAATGCAATTTCATCTGCCAAGCTTCAACTTGCTCTCTGAAGAACAAGATCTGCAGTTTGAAGTTATGTTCTCTGAAAAAATATTTCTTGATTTTGGTTCTAATATTTTTTCCTCATACATAACTTTGTTTGTCAGGAAGCTCCAAGTTGTGAGAAATGCCAGACAGTCACTCTTTACTCACCACCTCCTTATTCATGAACTTTTACACTTTTATTCGCTCTCCACTTAGTCACCTCTTTTCCACACTCAAAAGCCCTAGTTTCTTCATTCAGTCTTTCCACTTACAAACACTGGTCAGCTTTGCAGCTCTTCTCTCTCCCTTTCTTCACTCTACCATACCCTAAAAACAGGAGGTAGGGAAGGACCAGAACTATTCCAATAAAATACAAAGTGGTGTGCTGAAATGTCCTGGATTTTTCTTCACTGCTGTTTTGTCGTACGTAAAGAAGACTGCGACATGCCAAGCAATGATGAGGAGAAGAAAGGCCAACCAAGCAGCACTTTTTAAAGAGATTTCACAGGATCTTGAGTTTTAAGGGAGCCTTGATTGTAAATCCTCCCACTAAATTATTTCTGCCAATCTGCTTTTTGCAATGGCCAAACATGCTTATTCTGTAGATGGACCCCAAAAAATACAGTATACATGCCCTTTGCAGCATGGTAAAATTGGAAATCTGGCTCACCTGCTAGGACAACAGACTTCATTGACTCCATTTGGCTCAGCTGATTTGACACATCATAATGAGCCTACTCTTTTCTATTGATGGATCATCTTTTCTTTGACAGTAAGCACACTGAAATCACTTCCCATTGATGTAAGGCATCAGCACTGAAAAAAAAAAAAAAAGAGAGATTTTTGTCTTTTCATTGGCTCTTTTTTGGAGTCTATTAACCTGGCCATGAGTAAGTAAATAGTATTAAAAGAGATTTATTCACAGACTATTGCTTGTGTAGATTCTAAGTGAAGGAAGACATATGCTGTGGTGACTGATGATCAAAGAACCATTTTGCTGGTGATATTATACAAAGGAGAATAAAAAGGTGAGGAAGGAAGCTAATGAAAGTAACTAAGGATGCTGGAGATCAAAACTGGTAGGTGAATCAGCTTCAGAGAGCTGCTAACATGGGTGGAGAAGCTGGCAGATGGCCAACAGTTGTTTATGTGGTTTGAGCTGAAGTGCAGAAAGAAGTCAAAAGGACTTTTGATTCTCTTGCAAAAATTTTAGGTCAAGTCATGGAGGAAAAGCCACTGTCCTCATTCTTTGGGTACTGTGCTAAGTTGTAACAGTTGACAGTCAAAGTTACTCACAATCCCTTGCTATCAGTTACCAACTCGCTCTTGTTGTTCTTTGCTTTCCCCGAATGAAGTTGCAGTTTTAGGATAGATCTTGTTTTCTCAAGACAAACATTCCAGTGACACATCATGTGGGAGCCCTAAAGAGGGGGCACAATATAGCAGAGCTCTGGCCTTGTACCCATGGGAGCAGCAGCCAAGAGCGTGTGGGCAGGTTAATCAATTACCCCATAGAAGCAGAAAATGCCCTTGGGAATGTGCCTGACTGCACTGAGGGGATAGATCTCCCGACTCACAAGCAGCTGCTCAGTGCGTGGATGATGACAATCCGTATTTGAAAAAATAAAACAAACAGGCAATCAGAGGTGGCTTCAAGAAAGGACAAAGCGGACAAGTGTCCAGCAAGGTATGAAGAGGGTAGCAGGAGTGTAAGGCAGGTGGCTGCACAAATAACTCACTGTGAGGCAGTGAGCAGGGACATGCTCAGGTCTTATGCCCATTTAGTTCCAAACCTCTCTCGGCAGCTGCAAAAATATCCCAACTGCTGCTACTTCAGCTTTGCGGGGACTGCTTGTCTGCTTGCCTTTTTTTTTTTTTTCCGAGGATCTCAGTGCTAGGTTTTGTTTCAAGAGTGGGAGTACTTTGGTTTGACCTTAAGAAGTCCTTGGTAAAGGTCCTTCCCTTTAAGAAAAGAAGAAAAGGGAATTAGAGGTCAGTGGGAGGGACAAGTTCTTGAGATACCAAAATATTTTGAAGAAAATATGCTGTCATCTCTTGATAATTAGAGTTTAATTTCAGATTTTGTCCTGGAAAATGATCCAGGGCTAACTATAAGCCAATGGGTCTTTAAATCTCTTCGCTTTGTATTTTTCTCTTCCTACAGAGAGTAACTATGTTAGGAGGTCTGCAGTCCACTGTGTTTTAACCATATAAAAAGCAGGGTGGGGTAAATCAGGCTTCACCACCCTCCACTGGAGGCAAAAAGTACATGTTCTGGAAGGAAAATGTGCTTTAACTCAAAGGGGGACATAAGAATCACCCTGTCCCAGGGAACCAGAGAATTCTGTCCCTGTGCCCTCATCTGCTTGTCACACGGGTTCTGCATTGCTGGCTGCAGAAACAGTGAGAGATTTCAGCTTTCTGTTAACTATAACCTGCAGCTTAGTTTAGCATTTCAGTTCTGTGCTGCTCATTACCTATTTCTAGGAATTAATGTCTCCCCGGAGGAAGTTGGTCAAAACAAGGAACAGAAAGGCAGCGGACTAGTGTGTGCGTATACCAACTCTGGTACAATCATACAGTGCCATGGGGTTTCCAAGACTCACTGAGATTTAAATATGTTTTTTTGGGACATAAAATGGACATATGGCCCTGAAGGTAGTCACTCTACACAAACTGAGTAGACAGATCAAAGCTGGTACCAGCTGTCTGGAGACTGATAGAGATAAGTTGATTGATCGGACAAGCAGTGCTGTTGGTTTAAAAAGGACAATGACCGTTTTAGCAGAAGTTATGGAAAGAACAAAAACAAGTACCATGGAAGCACTTCTGGGTGTATTCCCAACCACAGCCCAGTTCCCCATCTTGTGTGACATGTAACAGACAAACTTCCATTCTGTCTCTGCTTAATTTCATGGAAAATAAACTTTATGTGATAAGGAGTCTAGGAGAACTGGTCTCCTACGTACTCCAGCACATTATACAGCACACGTGCACAGGACACTGTAGAAGCAGCATTCCTGCTGCTGTAATTTATCTGCAAGAACAGATAATTTATCTCTTCATGAGAAGGGCCCTGTACTTTTTAAAAAAAGACTTTTCTGGGCAAACACACAGAAAAACTGGGAAACATAGATAGGAATTAAGGCTTACCGTTTATATTTTTTTCTGATGATTTGTAGAGCAGCTTATTTTTCTGTGATGCTGAAGGTAAGGGGAGATTGGATATAAAGGAGGTCTGTGTGCTTGCCTGTTTCACGCGTCCCTAGACGTGTGAACTCTAAATCTCTACCAGGACGTCAAGGGAGCCGCCAGTAAGTCCAGGGAAGAGAGTGTGTTGGCGCTGAGCGTGGTCTCCTGTGGCTCTTTCTGGAGAGGGGTGCCAGGCTGGGCCACACTGGCTCCTCAGTTCAAATCGCGACAATGCTTGTGAAGTGAATCTCTTGGTTGTTCCCATGTTTTTATTTACATAGCGGAGCCGGGGAACTGGGTTCCACTTGCTGAGCCTCAACCAGAAGATATACTCCAGATGGGGGCCCCTGACGGGCCTTGACTGCTAACAGGCATTCAGCCCATGGGGCTGGACCAGAGCTAGTCTAGGAAACACTCCTGTCCATGCATGCCATGTGGCTCTTCAGTCCTCAGCCCCAACGGTTTCACATCACAGGTCAGCTCCTGCTGAGCTGCTCTACTTAGTATATAGACATAGTCTAAGCTCAGCCCAGTTAAAATACCTTTAATCTTGGGCAACACATTACTTTTCATATCCATCTTTATATGTATAATTTCAGTACATGGATATTTAAGATATGGGTGTAATATAATAATACATAATGTCAGGTATGTTGATATATTTGGAAGTGATAGCAGTAGGTTATGAGTGTGTTTAGGTACTAAAGGAGAAAGCAAATCGTAGTGCTATCTCTTCCTAAGAGCCTGCTTACCCCTGACAGCTCAGCTCCCCCAAACCATCAGACCCCCTATTCCTTCCTTCAATATGGGGAAGAGGCAGCTCAAGCCATCAAGCACCAGGCACGTGGAATGACAGTATAAACAAATGCTAACATTATAGTTGCCAGCTCATAGCAGGGGAAGTGGGCAGCTTATACCTCCCTCGACCTCATGTCATTGGGCACCACTAGGCACCACTAGGTCAGTGTGGCTATGTGTGGTATGATATGATTACAGCTAACCAGGCACCCCTTTTCCTCGTTCAGATCAGTGCTGTGGTGACCTCTGAAAAATGTTTAAAGATAAAGCAAGCAAAGTATTGCCAAGATAGAGACACTGGCATTCTGGGAATTATTTTTCTTTTTTATATCTGTAATATGAAAAAGGTGTGCACACAGAAGTTCTGTATGATTTTTTATAGCTGGAGCTATGTAAATTTTTTTAAATTTCCTGTAGTCATTTCCTCTAGTTCCCTCCAGTCTCTGGTATAAAACGATCAAGTGGTAAGTTCAGAGTCTACAATTACTCATCTCTTCGCAGTCTGTTGTGTCATTCCAACCATGAGGCTAGCCTTTGAAGCATGTTCAGTGATCTTCACATTGGGCAACCTGGTGGCCTCTCAGTCACAATCAGCCGGTAAGTTCAATCCGCAGGTATTTATTTAAGGAATGCAAATATTATCCTGTAAGATTTCTGTGGGTACTTCATGTTAGAATATTCAGTACTTTTCTGATGCAAACAATCATCCAAAAAAACCAGAAAATTATAACAACACATTTATTTGAATATTCCCCAATTAAAAATGAAGGCAGAAGACAGTAATATTGTTTTTAATGTTAAAGCAGGAAATACTCAAATTTTTAAGCACAAGTGCTTGCTGTCCAAGACCTAATTTTAATATAGTGGACTGCATCCAAAAAAAAAACTATAAGCTTCTCCTTGACCAAAGATGGATAAAACAGATTCCAGAAAAGACTTGAACTTTATTGTTCTGAAAGAATGGCCAAGATGAGAAATATTGAGTAATGTCTTGTGTCTGAGAAAGCAGTAAAGTAAGAATATTACCAGAGAGCAAAATTTACAAAGACATTGAAGTCTGGTTACTTGGCTACCTAAATATAAGAACATCTCTATCTCATGTGTTGGTTTGCAGTGCCATTACTTACGCCAGCTTAAAAATAAATGGATTCGTGCAGAAATGTAATGCAGAGCCCAAAGCCAGGGCCGACAATCTAATCTTCAGCTTTGTTAATTTATCATAAGATGCCTGTCATTCATTAACTTTATAAGGATAAAGAAGCACTTTAAAGTACTCATCACCTATAAATCAGCTCTCTTTTCTGCTGTGCATACAGTAAGTACCATTTTCGGCTATGCAGTACTGCCTGATTCTCCAGCGTTAGTTGCCGCTGTGATACACCTGTACGACGGTGAGTGGATGCAGCTCTCGCGAAACTGTCCTCAGATGGTGGCATCCTAGAGCCGTGCTGCTGTAGGATAGCAATGGATGGCAATTCATGGGATAACAACTGATGGCAATTCATGGGATAACAGCTGAAAATTACAGTTGTGGGGGTTACTTAATGTAAAATGTGATGATGTCTACTTGTCACTAGCTACATCATTTTCTACAAAAAAAAAAAAAAACAGAAATTGGTTTGGCTCATATATAAGGATTTTGTTACAAGAAGTATGCCTTGTTCCAAAATACATCCATATAAATCTTTCTTTTGCTGTCTTGTTCTTCTATTTAGTCTCTCTCCCGGATATTCAATTCAGTAGTCTTATGCACACAGAGCTGCACTTTCGCCTACATTTGTTCCTGTTACTGAAATGAAACTACTCTCATCGATGAGTAGTATTAAGGGCACCTAAGAGTGTAGACTCACATCAGACTTGCTCTCCAGTTGTTTCTATGCAGTATGCTGCAATATGTGGAAGTTCAACATGTGGTTACTTATCAGGTTTCATCAATGTAAGGAAATCAAAAGTGGCTTTTCTTCTTTGTGATGTTTCAATGAGGTTACAACAGTTCCAGTACATTTATGTTCCATTCTGTTATCTTTGCAGATTAAGATTTTTTTCACTCTTTTCTCTTTTTTTTAATCTGTTCCACTACATTCAGACTTTTTACAATGTTCCCATTAATTAAGTTTGTTTTATTTTATTTTGTTTTTTGGTAATAATCTTTGAAAGGTGATTTGGAGGTACTTGCCCATACTCTTTCTCATGGCTGTGACACAAAAATTATTAAGCAAGGAAATCTCCTTTTTTTTCCCCTTGTGAAAATACTTTCTGCATGTGCAATGATGGTAGTTTCCATGCTTCACTCTCCCAAGAAGAGCTAAGTGCTCAGCACCAGTTGTGAGGTTTAGGTGTTGTGTGGAGCCTTACAGGTTTCCACAGGCTTTACCTGGGATTTAAACTTAGAGATTACTTCCCAGAGCTCATGTTCCAAGTCCCTGAAAATGTTCTCTAGCACTGCAGTACTTTTGATCTTTTCATCTGTTCATTATAATTACATTTAAAATAATTAAAATCGAGAGCAATGATAAATGTGTTTCTTTGGGCTGCTGTTTAACAATGGGGTCATGAATAGAAACATGCTTTAAATAATTAAAATTGCTATTGATGAACTACCAAAGATCCAAGGTGTAATGGGTGGATTCATAAAAGATCCATTACAAAGGGAAGAAATGTACCCTACTTTTCTCTTTCTCTTTACTATTCTTTATTCTTTTCCATTTTACTCCTACTCTCTTTATTATTTATTCTATTTATTATTCCTATTTTCTTTATTATCTCTTTATTTTCCATTAACAAATGACGGAAATGATTCTGCCTCCAAAAGTATAGGTGTTTCACAAAAAGGAAAAGAATACTATTCCAGTTAGGATTTGCATCCTTACCTGCTGAAAGAGTGAACAAATGCGGATGATGCAATGTATTTATGCTCTAATTTGAAAAGACATACACACGTGTTTACTGAGAGAATGCCTACACAAAACAGCTCATACTATATTCAAAAGGGTTAGACAATACATGAAATGAGGAAGTATAGTAGAAACTGTGGTGACTGGAGCTGTAAAAGGACAAACTTTAATAATAGATGTTATTTTTTAAGCATTTTAAATTTGTTCTGCATAGGCATACGCATTTCAAAGTAATTGATTACATTAACACTGCTTTCTTGTGAAATTCTTAGAAACTAGAGTACGTGAAAGAATGTGTATATGTCAACAATGAATTTATTACAGTCACTTCCCATTTCTATTAATGGTTCTATTTATTTTTAGAGTACTTAATAATGTGTGCACCTAAATAACTGCACTTGCTAGAGGATGAATTTAAATGTTAAAATCCCAGAGTTCCAATTCATAATATGTAGCTGTTTTTTTTTTTTTTTTTTTTTTTTTTTTTAGGATAAAGGATATAATTCTAGAAAGATTTATGTGTGTGGTTAAGTTTGCGTGCTTTGAGTAATCCTACTGAAGTCAAGCAGACTACTCAGTGTGTGTAAAGTTAAGTCCACCTGTAAATCACTGGAGGACTGGAGCAAAAACAACATGCTTCTATGTCCTCCTAAAAACACATACTGCCCAAGCCAGGAGTTAGTGTGCATAACGGACATGCAGCCTTTAATAGCTATCTTACTATAACTCAAATAAATAAATAAATAAATAAAAGTAGTGTTATCCATGGATCAGAATGAATTTGATGCTTTTGATGCTCTCCAACAAGTCATTCAGATCTGACCTTCAGGTTTTACTGAGTATCCACCACTTTCAGTGGGCAGGCCGTGCTGTCCCTCGGGTTTCCTTATTATTTGTCTCTACAACCAAGATCATTTGATTAACAGAGTTCAGTGAAAGCAGATCTTTCATGTCCAGAGGCCCTGCTACTTCAGGGTTAATGAGCAGTGGGATAAGTGCAGGGCATTGGGTCCACCCTCCCAGTAACAGAAAAATCACTGCTGTGTTTTTCAAAGTGGCGGTCTAGGTGCTCAAGTCTAGGTGAGGGTTTTGAAGTGACATCCTTTTCCTGATACAGTCGTACATACAGCCTGGCTTGTTTGACTACATTTTAGAGAACTCTAAAACACCCACTCTTTGTTATGTCCTGTTGGCTGGAGTAGGCCTGCGTACCTAACTCCGCGTGAAGAAGCTGAGCCACCTTCTAAAACTAAACTTCACAATTTCCTTCATATTTAATTTCAAAAGTGATCCAAGAAGATGCCTGTGAACATCATTTTGCCACCTGTCATTGTGCTTAACAATCTTGCTCGTAGCAACAGAATAGTGAATGAATTTTGAAATTCATATATGCTTAAAAATATGTGATAAAGGGTGCAAGTACTTTTTTTTTTACAGTGCTTAGAAAAACATTGTTTTCTAACAGATTAACAGTTCTTGCAATCAGACTATTATCACAAAGTGGAAAGTTCAGTGGTTTCTAAAAGGCTTTACATGAATTTATTCTATAATTATAAAAAGGATCTCGAAGGAGTATAGTATAGTATTCTCCATACACTGATATTTGCATTCTTTAAAAATAAATTATGATAATTTTATTTTGAAGGTGAGACATCATATTATACATACAATATATATAGTATATTATATATTACATATATATAATATATAAATACAATTTAAACTATTATTTATAAAATATTTAAATCTTACTTTAAGTAGCCTTGTGTATTTCAGTTACACTAACCCTAATGATACATATGGCAGAGCACAATCATATCAGAATTTTGTCCATAAAAAATAAGAACATGATGGTGTGTTTGTAGACCAATAAACCATTGTTGGGCACCCTTATCATCATACTGCTTAGTGGTTTCAGTTAAAGGCAAGACAACCCCTTAAACATGTGCAGAGAATTATACTGACCTTGAGAAATTAGGAGACAAGAGCTAGAGTTGACTGGATACACTCCACTTTATGATAGATTTTAAGATCTAGAAAATTTGTTTTGTTTCGGGGTGGAATTGGATTGACTTTTCCATTCATCAGAAAAGCATATGAGATTTTCAGTTTGAGAAATCAATACTATTCTAGAGCCGTTAGTTAGGATACGTTTTAGTTTTTCTCTTTCTCTTGAGTCTTTCTCTTGAGTAATAGCATAATGTTTGTTTGTTTGTTTGTTTTTAGGTCAAAGTCTAGGCATTTGACCTAATCAGCAGATTAGAATCAGGTCCTTCTTGGATTTCTGTCAAAATTGTCTCCAAAATGATTATGGCAAACAAGATGCTATGAGATGATATCCCTAAAAAGAGATGCTTTGACTAATCTTAATTACAGAAACCATCAGACCCATAGAGACATGCAGCACTGAAATTAGTTAAACAACACGGTTATTTGAAACAAGGTCTTTCCAAATAACTTTTTCACATTCTTAATGTTCGTTAGTCATCAAAAATATAACAATCTTGAAGGTATTTAGGCCTGACATTGCTAAACAATTTATAAGAAATATTATTAATTTTTTGTTATAAAAATTTTAAGAACCTTCAAAATGCCAGAGTGGCATAAAATGTAAGTGAATCAGAGCTAGGCTATTCTGTTAGGCAGCAGTGCTTCTGCAGAAGTTTCAAGTGGTTGGTGTTTCTTGTCTTGAGAGAACAGTCTGTAAATTTCAACCTCAAGTGGCTTGTTGCTGATATTCAAGATGAATTTTCTTCCTCTTTGTTCAGCTAAGCACAATTACATATCTCAGAGAAGTCAGAGTAAATAACATGGTTTTCCCTGATATATCCTGCACTTCCAATGCTTCTGGCTGCTATTTTCCCACTTTTTGATGTAAGTTACCTTCAATGTCTGGTTGTAGAATCCTCATAGACATAGAATTAAAAGACCTAACTGTCTAGCAAGAGGACAAGCTATAATGAGGATAGGGAATGATACCTTTGTGTAGTCACAAAACATTAAACAACCTCGCTTTGAGAAATTCTGAGAGATGAGATTGGCCAGAACAACATATAGGACACTGTTCACTTCTTTATGCTGATCTGCTCTAGGTTACTATGGGTGCTTCTGCACTACTCATTTGGCCTTGATTTACAGTGCAAGTCTCTTGTTTCTTAAAGTAAACATCGGACAGCTTACACACGGGTTCCGCTTGCCACTAGTTCCCAAATAGTTTTGCTTAGCAGGAAAATTTAAGATATTGTAGAAGAAAGTTGGTCTCAAGACCTATGCTCTATGCAATGTGTACACTTGGGCTAGTCTATACCTTTTGGTCCCAGTACCATGGGGCTCTCTCATGTTGCTATGTGTGTTTTCATTTTGTTATTTTACAGTTTTAGTTTCAACATCTCTAGGTTATTTTTTCCTGTTTCCTGGCTTTGTAGCTATTCTTATGACTTCTTATTTTATACTTATCTGAGTCTTTGGCATAATTGTCTTTGAAATGTTGACGACCTACAAATACCAAGTGAGGCTTTCGATAGTGACTGTTTGAATTATGTTCTCTGTCAATGTACTGGGACAGGTCGGAAAGATATCAACAACATCACTATAGTCAATTTCAATGATGAGCAGATGCAGATCACATGGGCAGCAACAGAATTATTTCCTGGAGAGAATGTGTCATTTTCTTACACGTGAGTATTGATAGCACCTACTTCTCTTTCCTTGAAGGATTTACTCTAGAAGTTCAGTCTGAGTCATCTCTGACCCAAAAATATTTTTAATTTTTTTTAATCATCCAGGAGGAAACTTATGTTCACACGCCGCAGAAAAAGTGCATAAACCAGTAAATCTGCTGAATAGTGATTCACAGCAGACAATACAGGAAAACCTTGTCTCCTGATCTGTGTTTGTGTTAATTACACTGTAGATTATATTTTTCCATATGTGTCTGTTTTGCTTATTAACTGGCTTAATTAATTTAACATTTCGATTAAAGGCAGACATACAGTTTGGTTTTTTCTTTATGATTGATCTATGAGAAATAACTTTTAGCAGTACAGACTGGGAAACAGGAACATAAAATCCACATCTGTTTGAGCATGGCATTATTTTATTAACCAAAAGAACAACCTTAAACAAACTTGAAAATTTTAGACCTCACCAAAAACAAGAACTGGCAGGTCAAAGAGGTTTTGGTCCTGAATTCCTCACAGCACTTTAAAATTTCCAGCTTCAAGAAGTTCCTTATGCAGATTTCCCTTTGTAGGAGCATTAAAGAAAAAAAAAGTGATTAAGCAAGTAATTTGTATTAACCAATAACACAGTATCTTCATCCACCATTTTTTTTTCATTTGTAGATTTAATGGAGGCCAGCGCAACATTTGGAAGCCATGTCCCACCTACCTGTTGCATCAAGGTTTTAATTCTGGATGTCAATTTAAGACAGAAGGTTCAACCCTTACCATCTCAATCATGAATAGTAATGGAAGCAAAGAGCTTTTTTCAAAAAGACTAAGATCTAACTTTTATAGTAAGTATGCAATAACACAGCTATGTCTTTTGATAGTCCTAGCATCTTGATTGATTTCTTTAGTTGTCTGTAGTCTGAGAGGAAATAAATTGTATAAAATGTGTGTGCCAAAAACGAACTACAGTTTTTTGGAATTACCAAGGGTTATTTTCATCCCATGCGCTTATCTGCTTTTACATAGGCAGTTGTATCTAAGTGGGATTAAATAGGATAGAAAGATTTGCCCTAAAACTCATTTTCAAAACTAAAATTAAAATAAACAAATATGTGACTATGGTCACATATTTGGTCAGACTGGTTTAGGTCAGACTTGCTCAGTAGGCTAGGAACATACCAGGAACATGAGTAAAAGTTGATAATTTCTTGTGTCAGTGCCAGCCTTGTTATCACAGAATCACAGAATGGCTGAGGTTGGAAGGGACCTCTAGAGATCATCTAGTCCAACTCCCCTGCTCCAACAGGGACACCCAGAGCACGTGGCACAGGGTGGCATCCAGGCGGGTTTGGAAGATCTCCAGAGA
>JAWLRI010000144.1:2269172-2279631 GCA_034781795.1 Crypturellus tataupa
TCCTTCCTTCCTTCCTTCCTTCCTTCCTTCCTTCCTTCCTTCCTTCCTTCCTCCCTTCCTTCCTCCTTTCCTCCCTTCCTCCCTCCCTCCCTCCCTTCTTCCCTTCCTTCCTCCCTTCCTCCCTTCCCCCCTCCCTCTCTTCCCCCTTTCCCCCCTTCCCCCCTTCCCCTCTTCCCTCCTTTCTTGCTCTTAAACACAGCTTACCTATATTGCTTCTTTTTCATCTTTTCCATGGTGTTTGATCTGAGAAAATGCCATTACTAAAGGAAAATGTGTCTGTACAACTAGACTTCTTCTAAATGATATATGAGAACTTTCCAACATTAATATTCTTATTTTTCTAGGAATGGATAGACAAAACTGAACATGCAACAGTGCAAAACAAGGTAGAATATGAAGAGTTAGAGTGCACCATTGAGGAGGAAAGCCACCAAGAAGACAAAAATAGTGACAAAGTAGAGTCTAAGGATAATATCTTCAGTTTTTCAGGAGCAGCCGAAAATGACCATCCCAAAACATCTCAAAATGCCTGCCTGATGCCAACATCCGATGTGACAGTTTCTCTTGCTGGCTTCCCAATTTTAATGAATG
This sequence comes from Crypturellus tataupa, assembly GCA_034781795.1. Taxonomy (NCBI): domain Eukaryota; kingdom Metazoa; phylum Chordata; class Aves; order Tinamiformes; family Tinamidae; genus Crypturellus; species Crypturellus tataupa. Next base: position 2,269,764 of record JAWLRI010000144.1, read on the forward strand.
ATGATACGTATGTGATGTTATAAAATCTGTATAATGTAGCAGACATTAGAAAATAGTATCATAGCTTGATCGCATCCTGCTGTGTTTAGGGGAGTGACTGAATGAGAGATTGTCATAGTTAGACTCACATAAGACACCAGGCTGTGTTGTTTGTTCAGAACTTGTGATGACTTGGGCAGGCTCAGTATATGAAATAAATATCTGATCATTTATAAAGTTAAGATTTGGTTTTCTAACTGGGGTTTATTTCTAGAACTAAATTAAGCCCCATTTTCCTGCTAGGAATGGAAGAGAACAAGTGATACTCCACAGTACAGACTGGACTCAATCCTTGTGCTTGTGGATTGCATAGGGCCAGTGAAAACTATGCTATCACGCTTCCTTAGTTAGCAGAGAAAATACATTTTTCCTTCACAGTCTTTATCTCACAAAGGGCCAGAACATATACTCCTTATATTCATAGGGACAAGATAATGCTTTGCACATAATCCTCATTCTAAAAAAATTTTGCTCTGGGGAGTTCTTCTAGTTTGAAACCTTGTGCTTCATTGTATGCATCAAAGGTCTTCAGAAAGAGAAAGTAATGGAACTGTGCCTGGGAATAAAGGAGTGAGGAGTGTGCCAAACTGTGTCAAACTTCATCCTGCAAGTAATTCTGTGTAGGCAGTTCTTGAGAACAGCAGGGCTCCTTGGGCTTCCTCTGAGGTCCATCCTCAGTAATACAACCTTAGGGATTTCTCTTCATATGAATAAGCAATTTCTTGTAGAAAGCAGCTTTACTGTGAAAAATGTGTATATTTGCATTTATTCCACATAATTCTTTTAGTTCAATTGACAATTGTAGATTTTCCTTAGGATTTGTTCATATTGCATATATCAGTTTTTTTATTTTCATAGTATGTTCTAATGTTTTCTGCAATAATAATTTCTGCAATAAACACAATTCTATTTTTCAAATGAAATATAATATGTAATCAGGCTTCAGAAACCAAATCTTGATTATTTGGTAATTTTTCCTGTATCGCTTAAGTTGCATATTGCTTGAAAGGAAATACTGTAGACAAATTATAGTGCTTAAACCATCCATGGTGTGTTAAAGTAATTGAATAACTATATAAGTTGACTAAACTTTGCCAATTGCACATTTTTATTAATTAATTTATAGTGTAATTTGGATATTGTTCAAGTCACAAAACACAATGATTAGTAAAATATTTATAATTTAGCATTTAAAAAATTCAAGTTCAGGTGTACAGTAAAATTCAATCCACTAGCTTCCAAAATCTGTTTCTTAGTGACCCAGCTATTTGCATTACAGGGGGAAAAAGTCAACAAATTTTCTGACCAATAGCTATGGAACCTAGCTGGGTAGACTGTTTCTATATTCCTTTTTTTTTTTTTTTTTTTTTTTTTTTGATGTCACTCCAGATTTGATTGTTCCCTAACAAGATGAGCGGGATTTTTCATAGTTCTGATAAATTTCATGACTTTTCCTGGCAAAATGAGATGATCATCCCATATTTCTACAAAATTTTGATAAATGTAAGTTTGAAAAGTTTCAACAACCTAGTAAGAAAACAATGCAATTTAAATTAATACCAAGTTATTATATTATTACATATATTTAAAGTCATAATTTCATCAGCAGAATTCTCTTCTCAGATGGTTTAAATTATAGCATGTAAATCAGAGAAGTAACTTTGACTTATATGAGGTAAGAACCTTCCCCAACAGTGATTTAAACAACAAAATAGGAAGCCAACTCCAGAATTTATTGCTTAGTTACTCCATGATAATAATCATGCATATGTATATATGGGAGTTTATAGTACTAGCTGGATATCTTGGCTGAACCATTTTCTGTTGTACTAATATTATTCTGTTTAAAAGCAAAAAATTTTAACATATTCTGTTGACATTTCACTTTGGAGAAAAAATAAAGAAGAAATTCATATTCAAATGTACCATTTCAACAGCCTTCCTGAAATGAAATATTCTTTATTTTTTTAACACAAAAATGTATGATATTGTGTATTATATTTTATAGATCATAGAATCATAGAATCATTAAGGCTGGAAGGGACCTCTAGAGATTTTCTAGTCCAACCACCTTGCTCTAGCAGGGGTATCCAGAGCACATGACACAGGATTGCGTCCAAGTGGGTTTTGAGCACCTCCAGAAAAGGAGATTCTACGTTTCAAATGTTTTTCAGGAAACCAACTGCTAAGATTATATATATATCATTTTTGCACAACTATGTCTTTAATAGACTAGAAAAAATAGTGATAATAATAAAAAAAACAGAAGACTCATCCAGTTGAAATGTTTATTTTAAAAATATTTCTCCTGAATAAAATACAACAGAGTTGGGTGGGCATTCAAATTCAAAACAAGTCAGTTTTTGAATTTTTATTTCCTGGAAACTCCAAAGTACTTCTGTACTACAGAAGTACAAAGAACACGTTTTAAGCCTTAGCAAAGTTCCACTGTCCCCCACTGTCCCGATGATTCTCGTGTTAAAAAAGGTAAAATATGCAGATGCATATGTCAGATTAGCCATTGCTCATGAGAACTGGCCACCCCAGTGACCCTAAGCACACTTCTGAGCTCCTCACTCCTGGTGCCCACAGTAGCCTGGCCCTGATGGGGCCCTGGTGGTCCTTCATGACACCTGGCTCTTGATTTCAAAGGAAGACACGTAGGCACACAGGGCACATCATAGGCTGAAGGGCAGCGGTGGCACCCACCACCCAAACAACTGAGAACCAGGGCTCTAGGGAACACGTGTAATCAGAAAGTCAGTCAGAGTCTGACAATGGGGACCCTAGCAAAAAATATCTGAAAAGGAAGTAAAATACCTTTACGAAAATAATTATGTATGCTATTTACACCAACACTTAAGAGGGGATAGATGGAACTGTGACTTCAGATACAATTGTCAGACATACACATGGGTTACAGAGCGATATATTTTCACATATGCTCTCTAACCAATTTCCCAGTTGTGAGATCAAGACTGTTTTCTCCTTTGTAACATATGGGCTGAAAAGCAAACCCTTCAAGAAAGTCTACCTGCGCTGCAGACTTTCAAGAGCATTGCTTTGATTCTAAAAGGTTCGTCAGAGGCAGCTACCTCTAGCAAAATTCTCAGGTCCTCCAAGATTTTGACAAAGTGCTGCGTATCACTTCACTGTTCACATAAGAAGGCACTTTACATTATAAAGATGAAACTTCCTCAGATGACGTTATGCCTGTGTCTGCTTGCCTGATGTTTACTTTGCAGGGGAGCTCTGTAGTAACACTGCAAGCAAAATTCAAGAGCTTTTGCTCCTCATGTTTCACTCAACAGACCCACAGGCTGGGTTGCTGTTTTCAGCTGCCTTTCCAAGCAGTGACAAGTTAGTAAGAGCATAATGTGAGGCTTTCGTAATTTCCTCTCTGCCTTTTTCCATTATTTTGTCATCACTTTTTCTTCTCTCCAGCTCAGCTCAGCTTAGCTCGGCTTGTCCCATTTCATCTCATCTCCTCTTCTCTCCTCTGCTTTCCCAAACGGTTACACAGCTACTCACACAGACTCACAGAATAGGCTTCCAGTGATTCATGCAAGCCTCGTTACAAATGAGCAAATAAAGTGGCCAGAAAGGGAAAGGCGTGTTCAACTCCCCACAGTGAGGGAGCAACTTTCATATCATCCTCTTTATTTATTCAAAAGTTGTCATGTTCTTCAAAGACCTGAATCCCTCAGATGCTAGATTTTGTTCCTAATTATATCCCACAGAAAGGGAGAAACTGTGTATCATATGGTAGTCCAGACTAATTGAATTATATTTTCACAACAGCAGAACAAACAGGCTGTATATTTATTTCTCATAGAATTTATGTGCTAGCTATACTAGTGCTGAGCCAATTTATATTACTAGATTGAACATCTATACTGTTTCCTTTGATCCATTTGATGTCTGATATTCAGTGAGAGGAAGAATAGGAAGAAATCACACTTTAAAAAAAAAGGGGGGGGACTTATTGGAGCCGTCTTGCAACTTCTGTTTTCCCTCATCTTTACAGTGTTGCTATTATTATTATTATTTAGGATTACATAATTTATTTGGAATTTTTTCCATTATTGAAGGTAAAATTTTGAGATGAAAATGGTTGCTTCTTTTGTAGTGAACTGAAAGGTTTCTAAAAGGTTATTCATAAAAGCTTTCAAAAACAGTCTTTTTTTTCATAACTTAGATTTTTACCATCACTAAATGTTTCCTGAAAGAAAAGTTGTCTACGAAGATGAAAATGGAGGAGGATCACACTCACTGAATACCTGAAGGTCTGGACTAGATATAATCATTTTCCCTGTACAACAAATATAAAATGACTCTGTGTAGGTCTAAACTTTTCAAAATGTAAAGGGCAAATAGTTCTTTGGGTGCAAAGAGAAAGCATAGCTCTAACTGATATTCTATTACTGACTAAGCAGATGTCTTATAAGTCACCAGTCTTCTGTGCATTTCCCATGCATAGACTTCCAGAGCTTGTTCCTGCACATTTCTCACTGGCAGTTTCTGGCACAAGGTTGTGTAGATGGGAAATTGTAGGTGTACACTGCCTCTGAGCAATTAAATCTGCAATGAGAACAAAAAGTAACAACTGGTTGTGATTCTTCTCTTCTCTCTGTCCTGATGGTCCTAGTGGGGGGCAGAACTCTTCCCCATGAAGGACTAGATGCATGCAGGAACAAGCTATCTCTGAGCACCCATACACCAGACAGCAATACATATGAAAACAGGTCTTCCTCTATGTATTTGGACAGAGTGAAGATGTTGTCAGAAGAGACAGCAAAGGACATTCTACTGCACTTACCCCTTACATTTTTCACCAGGCAATTCCAGACTTCTTTTTCTTTGTTGTAGGATTCTTTCAGTTCATTAGTTCATTCAAGTCTTAAGCAGTAGTTTTCATCAGTAGATGTTAAACCGTGTCTATAAAAGAGGTCACTAGCATTATCAGCTTTGTATATAGGAACTAACACCTTGGAAAGGGGTAAAATCTGTAGAGCAAAAGTGAGAGAGTACAATGTGCCTCCTGCACTCTAAAGGCTTTCTCGTGGCATTCTCAGCCTGCCATTCTCTGTTCTCAGGCATGATAAGCAACAGCAACAAACTGTTTTCAAAAGTGATATACAAATATATATATATAAACATCTCCATATTTAAACTATCTACTTTAAAACAAGAGGAGTCGTACATGCAGTAAAAAGTAAGTAAAAAGCATTGAGAAGATATGACATGACAAAGAAGAATTAGAAACAAAATCACATAGTACAGATTCTTGCATTTCTGGATATAAAAAAATAAGCATGTGAGAATAATATGCACGTGAAAATGAATGAATGCATATATACATATTATATAAATTATCTCTCTATATATTATAGGTAAATAGCATAAGATGTTGCAGTAAACCACACATCATTCACCAGAGAACTGGGCAAGCTGGTCATCGTAAGAAGTGGGAAAATGATTTTAATCTGCTTCTAGCTGGAGGATAGTAGTCAGGAATACAGCTTCTTTGAAAAAAAAAAAAAAATTCAAAATAGATTTGCAAGCTATTGCCTGAGCTGAGGGACCGGCTTGGCAGAGTAGTTTTAAGCAACTCCTAGATCAAAGCAATAGTTTTCCAAACTATTCTCTATTCCCTCTGCAATCATCAGAAGGCAGTCAAGCCCTTAGGTACCATGCTACAAACAGCATGCCATAGACTGCCATAAGGCAGCCTAGAGTTTACTTGTGTTTATTGACAGCTGAGTGATAAGAGAATACTGTAATCTCAAGGATTTTTTTTTTCCCAATACTCAGTAAATAAGGTAGTAAAGTAAAGCAAATAAAATATTATCAGCCTTCTATACGGGAATTTTTAAAAGATTTCTTAAACAACTGAGGTAATGCCAGTAATACCAATGAGATAATACCCATGATACAAGATTAGTAATGTCAAAAATATTATAAAGTACACCATACTATTTGTTATCCACCACTATTATCAATGAATACTAAGTGGCTAGGACCTTTCAGAGTTTTGTAATTGTATAGTTGCACAGACTATGATAAGATTCAACAAATATTCTCTCATGACTATATTCTGCTTGCCTCTTTGCTGTTTTTTTCCTATTATCAATATGCCAAAGGACTCTCATTACTTGAACAGGTTCCTGCTCTATACTGCTGTGAAAAGGCTTCTAAAAGGTATCATCTGCTGTTATGTTCTTGGATGGTTATTTGGGAAGAACAAAGTCATGTTCAGTCTTTAACAGGAAAACAAATGCGTCAATAATTAGCTCTGTCCATGGAAGAACCACCAGATCTTGTTTTGGGGTAGAGATGTTTCTCTGGGCTCTAGATTCATCTATCCTCCTCCTTCCTCTAACCTAACCAGTCTGGAATACTTTTTTAAATTATTATGATTATTATTTTGTGAAAAGGTTGAGCTCCAAAAGAAGGGTGAGAATACCCCGCACAGTGATTTTTAAGGCATATAGGATGCCCTCTTACCAAAAAGAAAAGTAGTAAGATCTTGAATTTACATATTCTGATAGTTGTTTAATTGTTGAGATAAAAGGCTAAGCAGGGATTGGGGAGAGCTAGGTTAATCCCTGCTCCTGATAAGATAAAAAGAAAATTCCAAACTTCCCTCCCCTCTTTTGCTTATCTAGCACCATTTAGGCAGCTGAGCCAAGCTGAGCATTTCATAGAAACTGTATAGTGAAATATAACAATTTCTTAAATGCTTTTAAGTGCATAAATCACAAGATGGAAAGTTATATGACTAAAGTTAGTTTCTTGTTATTGCCAGATCGTGAATTTAAGTGTTATTTATCAATTTAAATCACTGAGGTAACTTTGTCTGCATAAAAAGGACTAAACAGGAAAGTAAATGTGGGGCAATAATCTGAAACTCGTAACAGGCTGATTTTCAAACATCAATTCTGCATCTTTCTACCAACTAAATGCATTCATAGAGTCAGTGGGACACAACAGCCATTTACCAAGGCACAAAAGTGTGGCCTGACATCTGAGGGGTGGAAGGAAGGTGAGTTTCCAGGGCAGATAGATGCACAGCAGTGCAACAAAACCGTTCATGTTTGTCTGCTAGGCAAACATTCATATTTCCAGTGATTTAAATTGTCACAGACTGAATGAAACTAATAGACACAGGCAAAATTCTGCCATGAGTAATAATGCTACCACAGGAAAGTGTTAAAGCTTTGGGATTTAACATCATTATATATATAATCCCAAAGCTTTGGAATTAACATCATTACATTGATATAAACTCAATTTAAATCCAAAAGATTTTTCATCCAACAGCTGTGAAGATGAAGTTGGCAACTTCATTATTATTAGGCCCTCAATATTATTAGGGCCTCCTAACATCTGCTCCAGCTCTGAGTATCTTACCTTGAGTATCAAGATTTCCCATAGCTTTCAACATATAAAAAAGGAGAGAGAGCCCAAGACAGTAGGGCTTCAGGTTTGCATGTGAACCACTGTAAAGGCACAATGCAACAAAGACACTGAAAAGAGATGTTGTTGTTTCCTACCACATTTTGCAGATGTTCATAAAAAAAATTCACTACAAAATATTTGAAATTCAGTGCTAAGAGCTGCAGTAAACCAAGGGTCGAACAGATGTTTCATGACAGAGTTATCTCTCATGGTATCTCAGTGCGTGCAAATGTCTCCTTTTTCTTGCATGCTATTTTGCAGAAGGCGTCAGATCACAATCAACGTCAGAAAGGATTTGAACGCCCAGGTATTGGGGAAGATCTCCACATCAGAAAAATCTCAGGGTTGCCACCCTCACAAACCTAAGCATGTAGCACAGATGTAGATTAAAAACGAGAAGTAGAAGAGGCAGTCAGAGAGGAGTTGATATTTCCTCCTAATTTTGATTAAAGCTACAACTGGGAAATTATTCTGTACCTTCGGTTGAAATCAGTCAAATCAGAATTGTTTTCAAGTCTTACATCCTCGCAGTAGATGCTGTTCCTGCTACCATGGGACTCAACGGGAGGACTATCAACAGTAAAGAGTGTAGGCGAATGGGGATAAATCAGTGCACCCAACTATTGTATCTTTAAAAGACAAAGTTTAGAGAACTAAACGCTGTGTTTAAAGAGGTAGGATTTTGCCTTGGGTATTATATGTCAGTTTTTTTATAGTACCACTTGATCTGATGTGAAAGTATCTTAAAAAAAGCAAATAAATATTGCAAAGTGCACATAAACCTACGTCAGTATTAGTTTGTCAGTGAAGAATTTGGCAGCATTTACTCATACTTTGCTGGACATTTGGAAGAGCACGACATCAGTTGAATGCTGAAAGAAAATCCAGCCGATGCTTCTTCCGTCTTCTGCAAGATAGTTTGTAGTGGCTTTTCGAAGTTGAGAAGCCAAGGTAGTTGGAAGGAGACTTACCTAACCTTTTGTTCCAGTGTTGCTTATGCAGCAACAGGGACATTCTTAGAAAAATTATATGCCTCTTTCAAGAAAAGAAAGAGCATTCTGACCAGGAGGACAGAACTTTTAAAAATGAAGTCTAAAAGCTCTGCTTATATCAGCTTCTACCTGTTGTGTACCACAGTCAGAATATTTATAATCAGAGCAATACCAACATCCTCCATCAGTCCTTCAAGTTTACGTATTATTCCAGTCTTTCAAATGTTGTTTAGAAAAGACACTTAGACAGTCATTTCTAGAAAGCAGCAAAACCTAAAAACATATAAAAATGTTATGTTCTTTTTTCCTTTTTTCTCCCTCTGCAAGAAGTCAAACAATCTTTCATTTTCAAATTTATGGCCTGGTTCAGCCAGAAAAAAAATCACAGAACCACAGAGAGTCACAGCATGATTCGGGTTGAAAGCATCTTTGCAGATCGTCTAGATCAACCCTTTCAAGTTCATTGCATAAAGTTAATGAAATTATTTCACACAAATGTCAACTGTAGGCAAATGCAAAATTCATAATTTATGCACAGTTTTGATCTGCACTGGTGCAAGAAATAGGACATTACTGAAGGCAGAGGGTGATCCAATCCATTACTATAAAATTAGTATGATAAATTATTGCTATTTATCAGATTTAGTAAGACAGTATTTAAGAGAAATGTAGAACACTGTGGCACTAGACACCATGAAAGGAGTGTGCAGAATTATAGAAAGCATCTGTCACAGAGGGCCAACAACTGAATTAAAATGGGAAAAGAGAGGTAGGTGAGTCAAAGGATGACAGACAGATGGCATAGTAAATTAGTTCTAAAACAGTAACAATTAAACAATTTTTGATGTTTTGATGTTATTTCAGTCTAAGGGCTCTACACGAAGCAAGAGTTGAAGACCGAATACAAATTAATTGATGATATTCATGCATTCTGTCAGCATTTACATAGGGGTTTGCAACTCTTTGAAAATAAGGTGGAAATTTTGCAAGAAAAGTTAGCCTGAAGGGTAAAACTATGTATCAAATCTAATAAAAACATATGTGCTCTAAGATACAGAGAAGCTATTGGACCACACAACAACACAGAGAGCATCTTAGTAAAATCAGATGTGTTTCTGTCCTTGTAGTACTCCAATAATGCAGTCAACTGCCTCTGGGTATTTTGGAAAATATCATTATCACAATGCCCTATGTTACTCTGCATAGAAGTTAGTTCAGTGCTTCAGAAAATTAACTTCTTAAGTGTAGGATGCCTTAAGAGTCTTGGGAGTCCTGGTTGACAAGTCAGCCATGAGGCAGCAATGTGCCCTCGTGGCCAAGAAGGCCAATGGGATCCTGGCCTGCATCAGGAGGAGCGTTGCCAGCAGGTCGAGGGA
>JAWLRI010000144.1:2279924-2299409 GCA_034781795.1 Crypturellus tataupa
ACAGAGCCCTGGAACAGGCTGCCCAAAGAGGCTGTGGAGTCTCCTTCTCTGGAGATCTTCCAAACCCACCTGGATGCTGCCCTGTGCCACATGCTCTAGGTGTTCCTGCTGGAACAGGGGGGTTGGACTAGATGATCTCTAGGGGTCCCTTCCAGCCTTAACCATTCTGTGATTCTGTGTTAAGAGGTGTTAATACTAGAAAATATGGGCATGTATGTGACAACAAGGACAGCAATAAAAAGTACCAGGAAGCTGGAGATGAAGAGCCTTGTTGATTGGAAGAAATAACATTTCAAGTTGCAAATTTTGATGAAGATAAATAATTTTATTTCTGTAGATTTTCTGAGAATACAACAAATTTAGTAACCAACAGGCAAATTGCTTTGAATATTATTTTCTCTTTGGTTACACGATAAGAATGGTTTGAAGCCATCTGTATTTCTTCCTCCATAGATGTAGACCTCAGAAACTACTCAGGACAGTGAGTTTCCTTCAGAACACTCCATGCAGGTGAGTCTCTCATGTTGCTCATGTTTATAGCCCAGTGGCTTTTGTACACTTGAGTACTACATTTCAATTTTCCCCTGGTTTAGAATTCAGGCTAAATAATTTTCTAAAAGAAGGTTTCAAATCCAAAACATTGCTATACTTTGTGTAGAAAAATATAGAAAAAATAAGGCCTAAATAACCTTTCAGGTGTTTCCAAATAAGGGAATACAAGCTCTCCCTTTTGTTTGGTCTCACTTCCAGTTACCTGTTTGCTCAAAAAGTGTGAACCTTGTTTTCTTGCTATCATTCTATTATATCTATCTATCTAACTATTATATCACAAGATAAGAATATTTGCTTCTGAGTTCCAAGATGTATCTTCTTTTCCAAAGCTGCCAGTAATGATATCCAAGAGATGCAACCAAAGTATCTGAAATTAGAAAGGTTAGTGTTAAGAAAAAGAATATAAAGCCATGTAATAGGACATTCTAAATCAGCACGTAGATGTTAACAGAGCATCCCTTCAGTTTTTTTGAAATATTTTTCAGTAATTTGTAAAAATAGTGTATACTTGGAGCTGTTAGCAGAACAACCAAGTATACAACCAAGGGAGAGGGACATCTTTCTTAGTAAATAATGACAAAAGATAGGAAGAATTGCATAAATTAGGTCCCACTGCTAAGCAGTGAGCAAATATAGCAAACTAAGATTTTGTGTTGAACTGATAATTATGATAATTATTCTGATATCTTCTCCACCTTCATGACTGTAAAGTTCACTATAAAACAGGCTGTGTTTCGGAAAACCTTCAGAGAGTGCTGCAGCAGAATTGTTGGTCAGAAATAAGTGTGACTCATATGATCAGATGTGGACAGCTGGAAAGTGGATCTTACATAAGAGCTAGTCACCCTTGACGCCCCTCATATTTGGGAAAGATACAAAGGGAAAAGAGATTTAAAAAGGTATCTTGGAAAAGAAATACAAGCACTTTTGGGTTACAATCCATTTCATTGCAACAAAGCATGAAAGTAGGTCAAGTGCATTATGCCCTAGAACTCTCCCTCTCACAAAGGACATTAGTGTGAGCTTGGGATGATCAACTGGTATGTATGTAGGCATGCATGCTGTAGCCATTTAAACTAAGATGATGTAGGTGCTAGCAGAGGTCCTTCTTACACAATGTTCTTTCCTAGACCTGTGGTATGTTCCTGAAAGTTGAGACATCTCCAAAACAGAAAATTGACAGCATAGGAAGATTCTTCCTAATGTCAGGTAATCAATACATGTCAAATTCAGCTCTGAATAGAAGGTATCTAAATGTAGGTATCTGAACATATGGAATCAATTCATTTTTCTGTCTGTAGATATCTGGTACCACTTGGAATGCCTATGGTGTAATATCTGGTCACACCAGACCTTGTGGTTCTCCCACAGTGCCCAGATCATATCAACCCAACATTTCTGGATGTCTCCAATACCAGAAGACATCTCAAATGGCACAAGATGTTTGGGTATAGGAGACTGAATCACATATCACCTTTTATATCAAATGTGAATTGGAAATCTAAGTTCCTTCTGTAGTCAGTATAAATCTGGAATGTAGGTGTTTTCTCCAGAGCAAACTGCATAGCTTTCCATACTCTACAGACTTCATTAGCTAGATCTTCACTGTCAGAAAGGGAATCTAGACAGAAAGGGAATTATGACAGAGGTAAGTACTCCACATTTCCGTTGTGTTCCATATCTCCCCTTGCATTAATTCAAACCACTCATTTAATCTAGTCAGATAAAGTCTGAACCACTCAGCAGGGCTGGTAACCCACAACAGTGGGGAAGTATTCTGTCTAAATTCTAATTATAAATGTCAGTGACAGCCTATGATCCATAGGCAACTGATTGTTTGAGCGATACTTTGCCACTTAATCTACAGATGAACAGTAACATTCTTAGCAGAATTCTCTCTCTCTCAAAAAGAAAGAACTCAAAAAAACAAACAAACAAACCAAAAAAAAAAAAAACCAGCTCACCTAACTCAAGTTGCTTTAAATGTTAGCTCAAACAAAGCCACTCAAACAAAGCATCTAGCATTCTCCATGGTATCTCTAGAGAGCAGTTTACACCATCTGAGATGTTTAAGTCAGTTTGGATAACTTCTGAGGGTTCCTCATTTTCTCCATTGAGAGAGGCTAACACAAATAGTTCAGACTAGATTGCTATATTTTATGTGGGTAAATTTAGAAGAGAGAAATTCTACCCAAATGTCCAAGAATGTAGCTGTCACTGTGGCTATTTTGTGTTTTGCTTTTTGTAGAGGAAGCACTGGAACACTACACAGTCATGTTATATACATATGGAAGATGGTTCCATATAAATTAGAAGGTTATTAAAGGGTTATTTTGCTTTTGCAGAATATATACAATGAATGACAATACATGGTGCACAAATCTGCCAGAAGAAGCATTCCTATATACGATAGCTAGTCATTAAAAGGACTTTCCAAACATGCTCACACTCACCAGCAGCAAAGAAAACAACAGGAAGTGTCAGATTTTGCCAGGTCTGTCATCAAGTTTCTCCATTAGAAAAAAAGACTTTTTCCTAGCAATCACATGAAAGAAGTTCCTAAGTAATCATTCACACATACGGCGTGTTTTACCTCCCTCCCATCTTCAAAGCATCGGCTGGTGGTCCAGTTATAGGTATGTATAAGATAGCCTTTTTCTCCTCCCTCCACATGAAAGTCGGCACTGAGTCTCAACCAATAGCTTCCATGTGAACATGGGATCTGCCCAAGGGGCTACTAGCAGAAATATGAAACAAGCTTTGATGTTCCAATAAGATAAGACCAGACCACACGGACAATTGCCCCTCTGAATTATTAAATGCAGATTCTTTTGATCTCAAGAAATAAGATACTATTACAGTAATTTAATACAATTCTCTGAAAGATGAAAATAAATAAAATTAAATGAAAACATACCAAATATGAATATTTTTAATGTGGATCGAGACATTCCATATTGTTTTTACTTGTAACCTTTTCAACCAGGACTTTCCTGGTCTGACATATTAAAAAAAAAAAAAAATCTGAATAATTTATTTTTTCAAAGCTTTTACAATTATTCAGAAACTTTTAAAAGCTAAAAATCTGCATTTATGACCCTGAATACATTTGACTATCTAAAATCATCTCCATGGCATCAGAGATGGGATATATTTCAATATTATTAAAAAAGTTACTGGTCAAAAATAAGATCAACAGGTATATAAAATGTTCAGTATAGTTTGCGCAGCAGATCTTAGTTTAACAGAAATTGTTAATTGTATGTGTCATGCCAATGCCAATTGCTTATATGAGTTTAGTTTATCATGTGCTGTGACAGAGTAACTAATATAGTTTATTGTGCTGCTATGGAGAGCATAAGTGTTTCAGCAGGTGAAGATGGAAATGAGGGCATAGAGAATTTTACCAAACTGAATTTTAAACATCAGAACCAGAAATATGCCATCAATAGGCATACCTTCACTGAGGACTTATTTAAATGAACATCTGTCATTGATGTTATTTCATGATTTGCAATAGGTGTACAAAATATGACCAAATATTCTTCTTTCATTTCTGATATTGTTCAGGCAGTGCTTAAAATGAATTTATAGTGTATCAAGTATAGAACAGATATGATATTAGCTACAATTCGCATCACTGTAGTTTAAACTATTTAAAGGTCTTCAGCTTCAATTGCAGAGTTGAGAGAACATGGTACGGCACTGCCGGAGGGTGCTTTTAGTTTTGTAACCCTTGTTACACGTTTTGAGCAGTAAAGGTTGCTCTGCGGTTCGGCTGAAATGGTGCAGTCATTTCTGAGCCTGACACTGTATAAATTATTCTCTAAATCATGTTAAAAACAAAAGAGAAAAATCACAAATTGTCCTTTGGAAATGTTTTGCCTCCTCCATACTTTGGCACAAGGATCACATTCATACAGTGAAAGTGCCTTGTAGTGTGCAAATTTGGCCATATCTGGACAAGATGATAGAATACTTTAGAAAGTCTGCATGGGTGTTAGGTATTGAATGCAGAAATTAGGGTTGAATGGAAGTCAGGGTTAGAGAGGAGGTTTAGAAGAAGACGAAGAGAATCAACAAAAAGTGGTAAGGCAAGACAAGAAGAAAAAAAAAGAAAGAAAGGAAGAGTGAATTGGTACTAGGAGAAGGAACTGGGTGGAGGAGAAGGAACACAATATATTGTGGTTAGAAGGCATTAGGATACATTTCCCTCAGAGCCTGGAGCAGAGAAGAGCTGGGTATAGCAACGCCAAAAGGAGGAACAACGAGGTTACATAGGTGTTCTCCGATCGATAAGGTGTTCTCTGAGGCAGAGAAGAGGAGGAAAATTATCAGGCAAGAGCTTTCCTATTGCTTCTCCAATACATCTGCATACTCTAATAATTCTACCTCTATTAAATCAGCTAGCTTTGAACCTCAACATTTCAGTCATTACAGCTGCCAAAATCACTGGTCAAATGTGTTCTGCCGTCCCCCTCTAGTGGGAGCTCCAAACAGCAATTCCCTCTCTCATTTCCTGTTTCCATCACACCTTCAGCAAGGAAAGGCGGCTCTGCAAGTCTGGTTGCCCCAGTTCTGCTTCAGAGAGCTTGTTTATGGGTGCACACGTGCATACATGGGCATTGTTCAAGATTTTTTGCCATATCCTCCATGTTTAAATTAGTTAATTCTAAGCCAGAAGGCTACATTAAAAGAATCTTGAAGTTGCAAAATTACCCTGTAGTCCAACATTAGAAAGTGTCCAAATGAAGTTAAGCTTAATTCATCACCATATGAATATGTGTTATGCCTGAGGATTGAAATACAAGATCATAAGACTCCCACTTCATTAAAAATGTATGATGAGCCGTGCTTAGGAATGAATCAGTTTTGTGTCATGACTGAAGATCACTTCATGCTTTGGAGGTGGGCACTGAATGAAGCAGAAGCACAAAAGGGGTTGTGATAGAAGTGACTGAATGTTTATGGAAAAATATATTTCATCCTGTGTTTGCCAGAGACTCTTTTGAAACATGATAAACAATCCCTATCTTTATGTTCTGATATGTTATGGGTATAGAGACTGAGATTTTGTAATTGTTTTTGAAGAACTGCTGAGTTTTCACAGTAGTCACTAAGATAAATAGGAATATTCTGTGAGCATGCATACTGCTGCATACCCTGAGATATCAGACCTGAGGCATCTCAAATTATCACCCCAAATTAGCTGGCACTTTTGACAATTCCCAATCTGTAAAATGGGGAGAATGATACCATAGGGACATTACGAAGATAAATTCATTAATGTCTGTTAATAACTAGGATATTATGAAAAGAAAAACACCAGGGAAAAGCCCGTTAGCAAATGAATAATTATGTATTCAGTACAAGATTTGGATGGTGGGCAGAAAATTAGGAATGGGGCCATATATTAAATTATATGAAAAAAAAAGAAATATTATCTGACTGCTCATTCTGTGAGCGCAGTCTGTCTCGAGTACTGAATGAGTCAGGTCCTGTGGGGCAAATCAGGGGTGGTTGTGTAGTTAAATATTGCATCATAATGCATAAATACACAGAGGCCACTGCAATCCTTTTATTTCTCTTTTTGCACTCTGACTTTTTAACTGTATTTTTGTATATTAAGTATATTGTGGGGTAATAAACAGAAGTTTAAAGTAAGCACATGACTGTTGAATGTCAAGGGTGGAAAGCTCCAAGCTCCTAGTTTAAGAAATACCAGAATTTCTCAATTTCTGTAGTTACTTTCTCCAGTATAACCTGATAAATATGTTGTAGAAGCAAAAAGACCCCTTTCTTTTGGACATCATTGAAAATGCTATTAACTTATGTGAAATTAGTACTCTTTGTGTATGTGTATTACTAGTTTTGTGCATGAAATAAGGTGCGTGCAGATCATGTTTGTGAATGGCACGTAGCTGTGGAACTCAAGAAATCTTTATATTCCCCAGAAGCTGAGCAAGGTCAAAAGAATTGGCATGAGCAAGTCCTGCAGCCTTTGAGCATACTCTGTGAAGAAGGTGGGTAAAGAACATTTTGAGACTGGAGTTGTGTTTGTATTTGTCTTATTTTAATGAGCATGTGGACATAGATTTTTCAGAGATTAGAGGAGCCAAGCACAAACACCATTTCCAGAACCTTGTATTTTATCATAGATGAATTAATTTTCATCCTTCCCTGGGGAAAGTAATGATTATTTTTTAGGTCTAATAATATATGCATTTTTTGACATTTCTGACCATTTGCACATATTAAAAGCAGGAAAAAAAAAGTTCTATTTTCACTTTAAATATTTGACAAAACTATTTTCTTTAAAGAGGTTTTTAGAAATTGGTGAACTATCCTCCTGAATCTTCCTTCAAATTCTAATCACAGAGGTGGGAATTCATGGACAACACTCACCAAGAAAAAGGCTGTCAAAACTCAAAGTGACTGAAAGCACAAGCTCAGAGTGAAAGGTGCTAGGTAAATGTTACTGCCAGTTCGTATTCACCTGGATATGTCAGTTGTGCAAACACAGAAGCCTGAGACAAATCGTTAATAATTATCAGGTAGTTCTTCCCAGTAAATGTGGCTGTTCTGCCAGCGTCTTAGTTGTTTGCTTTGTCTGGCACCCTTATGATGACATCATTTCTAGTCCTCCTAAAAAATGTACCTCAGAATTGTCAAGCAAGTTGATTCAAACCCCACTATAAAAGAAATTACTGTTAACTTCACTTAAGTGAGCATCAATTGCCTCCAATCTGCTCCACCACAGAGGCTGGAGGACTTTATTTGTTGCTTCTGCATCAAGCTGGTAGGGTCCTGGTGCCATCTATCTGTTTTCTTTAGCTGTAGTTGAAAGAGACAGAAATAAGTGTCAGAAGGACTTGTTCTGGATAAGGACTAAACAATGTTGCTAGAGATATGAATAAAATTTCAGGTAGAAGAGAGAACGCAAGATAGACATATTACAAGTCAATTTATGGTAGAATTTTGGACTTAACACTCATGGTAAATGGTGAAGCTCATTTTAATGAGGTCGTTTTCTGAGGCACTTCCCCTACTATTAACATTTTTATTTTTCTCATCAAAATGCAGTGGGAACAAATTTGCTAGTATGGGTAAGTATCTAAACAGGAGGTAATTAACTCCTGAGATGAAAAAAATTCAGGAAGATGGTCAAACACTTCTGTAAGTCCTTGTCAAGGTCTAACATTTCTCACATTTCTAGGTGTCTTGGCAAATCCACTTGGTAAAATTTTCCTGTTACATAGTCTCTTCTGGATTTTCTTATACATGAGTTTATTATAGCGTTGAAAAAAACATTGATTTTTCTGGTTAATTAATTTTGCCCTTTGTAGAAAAAATATATGGAGGAGTGAGTTACTTTTTCTTTAGAGGAAATGAGTATTTTCTTGTCCACAAATCAATGTGTATATTTTTTCACATATATATGTGTATGGAAGTATGCATAATTATATATTTGCACATTATATACACAGAGTATCATTTCATACACTAACCTATTGGTTAGTCATCAAGCTTAATCTTGCAGTCCATGCTGGAGAACAGCCTTTTTATTTGGGGTAAGTAAGTAAAGTAAGTACCCCTTGTGGTTTGAACAGCATTATACTTTGTCAAAATAAATTCAAGAGTATATAAACTTGACACAGACCAGCACTGGCTGAAATGTGAAAAGGCTGCAACATGGAATGACAGATATGTGGGATTTTCCTGCACAAAATGAATATCTTTTTCATTGAGTTTCTTGATTAAGCAAGTTAGTGCTGAAGAAAATTGCCAAATGGTACACAGGTAGGAGTTTGTTTTTCTTTTTAGTTGATTTTATTGTTGCTTTATGTTTGGTAAAATACGAACTTCTGCTTTATATGAAATTTCACTCTGTAAACAAGACCGTTTAACAATTCTCAATTGAGTGGCATGCTTCTCTTGAATGATACCCATTTCTAGTGTGAAGCAGTGTAAATGATTATTTTTCTCTTTGTCAAGGGGCTGTATAGTGACAGCATGTTAATTCAGCAAACAGCAAATGAGACAAAACTCTTACTGTGTGTGCAATGCCGCATAATTAGCTGAACTGCTGCATCAAATGTAACCAAATCACAGGAACAGGCTAAAACCGATGGCTGTGATGGATGACGTGACAAAGGAATCAAACTAAATAAGGGCTGTGTTCAGGAAAAATGAGGCTCCAGTGCTGCTAATTTTTATTAGGCTCCTATTGGCGTCTCCAATCTCAATCAAGAGCACTGCTGGGGAGGAGGGAAAGAGATGAAATTGGGCTCTATTACTTTAGAGAGAAGGAAATTGGTTTAGAAGTCCTAATGAATATAGATGTCAGCAAGGGAACTGATGTGATGGGAGGGCAGGAAAGAGGCACGAGTTCCTGCTATAGTTCTAAGTATAGCAAGTTACACTGTTGCTGAGATATGTTGGTGGCAGCTTTCACTTGCTGCACCATGAAGAGCGATTCCCCCTGAAGTCCGCTTGGCACATGTTGCACCAGAAGGGGGAGAGCCGGAGGGCAGCAGGGTGGCCAGAGAGTGTCCTTGATCCCTGGGTGAAGCAGATGTGGCCGTGCAGCTTCCTCCTGCTCCACATGGTGCTTGGTGCATTAGGGCAGCTCCCAGACAGGGCAAGTGGCGTGTGTTATGACACCTTGGAGGAGGTAAAGTAGGTGCTTTCTACAGCAGAGAAATGGGACATTTTAGCCCCTGTGGCCAACTGAGAACTTAACATTTCCATGTCAATATGTGTAAATGTTCACACAGGCCCTTCTGAATCCTATTGCAGTTCTAATGGTTAAATTTAACTCCAGCTAGAGCCTGGACAGCTGTTTGCTGATTCAAGAATGCCTTGCTCGGTGTTCTGGACTTTGCATTGTTGCTTGAAGATGATTTTTGTTTCCTACAACAGCTATCCTATGATTTTGCTACAACTGAGATCATCAAGCATTGTATTTATGCAAGAGCAAAGCAGTTGAAGTGTTTTTAATATCCCCTCTACATTTTTGAGAGAAAGATGAAAATTATTTCTTGAGAAGGAGGTAATGAAGTTAGATATCTGAAATGTTAAGAGTCAATATATTTTTCTCAAAATTATAAAACCATTAATGAAAAAGAAGGATAGATTGGTACTGGTAAACTTAAACAAAAGAGATATAAACCAAGCATCCTTCACCTACAGAAAACATCGATTTTTGAAGTTCCATTCCATAGATGACGCTATAGAAGTCACTGTCCTTCTTTTCCTGTCAAATGTAACTTATATAAAATGAGTTATTAACCAGTCCTGCCCCCGTCTGTGGGTATAGTCCTTTATTGTTCAGTAGCACGCATCTTAAGCAACCTTCTCAATCATCTATGTAAGTTTATCTCTCTGTATTTTTTTAACTGATTCTTCATCTTAATGTGTGTCTCTCTCATCCTTTCATATTACCCCTGCAGATCTAGTTTGCTGGGGATTTAGGTTTACTGAATCTGTAGTATGTCTTGCACATATGACTTGGAAACCAAGCCATATTTCTCTATATTTGTGCCTCTTTTGCCTCTTTTCTAGCAATCAGTCATGGCAGAATTATTCCTTCACTATCAGGGCATCCCTTATATATTTTCATGACTAAACAGAGAAAGAGGGATAAAGATTTCCTTCTGCATTAGAGCAGTGTCTTTACCGGAAACTATTCACTAGAATGCTGGCTGATTTTTTTTTCCTACTCTTTTCTATTCGGGATTCTATTTCAGCATAAATAAATACTTCTAGAAATATCCTTATAGGCTTAGGAGACCTGTAAGGATATTGTCACCCCTTATAATGGTTGTGACAATGGTTTAAGCATGCTTAAACTTGTGAATGTAACCACTAGAAACAGAAAAAAGAACTTCTTTCTCCACATCTATTCCAGAAAATCACATTACTGATGCAGTGGAAATATATTGGACTCTAAAACTGGAGACAGCTTCTATCTGCATAACATTTCAAAACCTCTCTCTATGTAAAATAAGGATGGAAATATATAGTCTTACTCTAGTTTCAGCTCAGTATATTTCCTAAAGTCTTCTTCCAAAGTAATTTTTGGCTTAACTCTTTCTATTCACTCCTTTTCCTTCACTTTTTTTTTTGTAACAATTTTTTTTTAATCTATATTCTATGTAAAAACTAATATTTTTCCTCCTGAGTTCAAGAGGAGTTCCTAAATAAGAGTTTTACTGTGTTCATTTTTATTTTAAAAGTTCTATTTCCTCTACAGAGGTCATCTGAAGTTTGTAGGTGTGGTTTCATTATTCACAAAACTGACTAATATAGATGGGTGAAGCAGCTCCTCATAATATTCAAACTGCTGGACTAAACTGGTGACTTTTACTGGTTAGAATTTATCTCCTGGCAAACTTCTAAGAAGTCAAATTCCTTACATCATTCTGCACTGGTCTGTGAATAGTGCAAGCCTTTGCATAAGGTTTTGTACATTGATGCTATCCTTCAGCCAAGCTGCATGAAAGAAGGGGCCACCAGGCTGAGGAAACTGTGAAAATGCTCATCCTTTTGAAAGCGACTATGGTGCAATATTCACATCGTTGGTCACTCTTGGCAGCTCTTCCAGGTGGCACTCACAGCCACCTTTTAAAGTGTTCTTGTCCTTAAAGTCACTTTTGAAGCAGAAAAAGTTGAAGAAACACATTTCCTGTAAAAGCAGCTGCTCTTATCCTTTTGAAAAAAAAATATTCCTTTCCATTAACTGAGGTCTTTCATTATTTTAGATCAGTACTTATAAAAAAACCCCACACATACAACCTGTTCAAATTTTCATGTTCAATCCACATGTATGCCTATTCATTTTGTCTGAAGCTTCCACATGTTGTGGAAACAACAGCAATGAAAATGTACATTACTATTGTTAAATCCAAGAAGATTTCCATTCTCTATCACAATAAAACAAGACTCTTATAAAAAGTATAAAATGTCACTCCTGAGTTTATCCCCCAAATCATTTAAAAATTATTTTATTATTTTCCCTCAGTGTGTTTTCATCATCAATAGAAAATGCAGTACCCTGAGAGCTACACTTTTATTTTTTAGGACTTGTTCTTTAGAGCTGTAGACTCTGAAACATACTTCTGTGGCTTGGAAGGGAAAGAATTTGTTCATCAACTTTTCTCAGAACTTTCTAACATTCTATTATTATATTTATTTTCAGGTTCTTAGTAAAGGCATCTTGCATAATACAACTCTTCAGAAATTCTCTGTTTTCAACTGAGACAGATATAAAAAAATGTCGTGGGCTTCTGTCAAGCAATAATGAAAGATTTCTTTCATTAACATTTTTAATCTATTTCATCCTTATCTTTTTCTTTTAGGAATTTCTGAGAAGCCCTGTATAATTTTTTACTTTTAAAAGGTCACAGGATAGCGCTCTTTTCAGTTTCTATGTGTGCTGTTTGCTTGTTGATTACCAGTGTGTGTATTAATACAAATTCTAATTGATGATGATGGTTTGAATTGAAGATTTGATTTTGCTAAGGCAGAAAAGATAGGTATTATATCCATTCTAAAATCTGTAATGTGGTATGGAAAATTCTAATAAATGAAAAGTAAATGAAAAATTCCAGTTCCAAAAGTCTTCATTCTCCACAGGCTGTTCAGATGTCATTTTATTTACTGTTTACTGGTCTTTCTTGCACCTTTCCTTGCCCAGTTTTCAACTCTCTTGACCTACCAAGGAACAATTTATGACATTTTAGCAGTCTCCTGCTCCCTTTATTTATTCAGGATCCTTAACAAGAATAAAATGAAAAGAATTGATTCTGCCCATGGCTTATAGGAAAACTATTCCTTTTTGTTCATCTTTATTTGACCTTTAATTTGCCTCTTCATTCATCATTAGACACCTCCTAAAACAAAAATGGCTTTTAGCTAATAAAGTAGTTTTCATTTTCTCAGTTGGCTCTTGTAGGGAACAATGTGCTGGATGTGCCTGTGTTGTTCATAGTTATTTTTTATCCTTAGCTTGAAAATGGATTTCTTTTAACATTGTATTACTGGTCTACCAGCATGTATTACTTGTAAAAGCTTCTTTCTCTGTACATGGCCATTTAGACCTTTAAGTTTTATAGATATAGTTTTTATTGGCTCACAAATCCACAGTTTATCATCTCATATTCTTTTATGCTTTTTGTTTCTTTTTTTTTTTTTTTTTGTAATTCCAATTCAGACTAAGACCTACCAGTAAAGTTTTGAGCTATAATATGAAGTGTATAGAGTAAAATTTACTTTAATTCTTTACAATGCAGAGATAATGTTTACTTCTCAGTCTCTCGATCTACCTGATTAATTTTTTCGGTCCTCCTTCATCATTTTACACAACCTACCTCAAAAATTAACATCATTAGACACAGTCTCAACCAGCTAAATGCCTCTCCTTACACTGCTTCTTAGCCCTTGTTATTTTCTCAGTCTAATTTCGCAAACATGTGAATGGCGAAATAATACTTTCCACAATCTTATTTCTCCTTTCACTTAAGCACAGAAATTCGCAGTGCCTGTGAACTTCAAAGTCTGCAGATTGTACACTTTTCTCCAACTTTAGGAGTCATAATTTATTTGTTCAAGTGGTGTAAAGTCAACCTGTATCATCTGATTTTTTTTTCCAGTTTGGTACAAATCTTAAAAGTTTTTAAAAAACAAAATGCTTCATTACACTTCCAGCATTTGGCTTCTCACTAAATGACAAATAAGAAAGAGAGAAGGCTATGAGATAGAGAAAGAAAAAGAGAACACACTTGTTTTATAAATTACAAAGATATAAACAATAAACATCTGGATAACTGAATGCAGTTTTGGTTTGGCTAACTGAAAGAAAACTGTTTATGCAAACATCCCCGAAGTGGATGTGTTCATTAATTACTTCCAAATTGCTCGGTGGCATGAAAGAAATAGGTACAACTGTCTCAAACACACACCTTAACTTCCAGGCTGGATATTTAAAGCTTCAGCCAGCACTGTTTTATGCCATCCTCTTCTTTCATCCTTTCTTCACAAATGAGGAATGTTTCTGTCCTTCTCAGCCTCCATTCCAAAGTGAAATTCATCTGATATAGCTCTGTAGAGCCATATATATTTACCCATCTCACTAAATACCCTTTAAAGCTAATGGAGAGAAATAGGCATTTCTAGAACATAGTTGATAACCTTCTAATAGGGATCTCTAAGTGATTCAGGTGAATGATGTATGTAAAAGCATATTTCTCTCCAGGTACTGCCACGAAAGCCTGTGATGTCTACGCCAGATGTAGGCTGCAAGAGGAATCTCCTCTGTGATGTCTGAGCTCTAGTAATATCCACAGTAAATAAACCACACTAATTCTTGGAAGATGCACACATTCTTAAAAGTAGAAAAGACCATCACAGTCACGTAGCCTGCTTTCCTGCATGACCTTGATCTGGTATTCACACTTCACAAAATAATCCTTTCACTGAGCCCAACCACTCATGATGTAAAGAAAAAGTACAATTATTCCCTCTGTTTCTGTTAAGTCTATGAGCAATGTGAAATACCAATTTCACAGAATTTAGAGAATGTCCTAGACACAAACACCGAATTTGTTTGCTGGTCACAGTTTTCCCCCTACTTGAAGAAGTGTACTGCCTACTTATTTAATGGTCCTTTAAAAAATTAAAAAAAAAAAAAAAGGCAGAAAAGGAAAAAAAGAAAAAGAAAGAAAGGAAAAAAGGCAGTACTCACTGCCCTAAAAATCACTTCATATTTCCAAACTTAAGGGGAAAATAAGATTGTTCGGGGTTTAGAGTTACTCTATTTTTGGTATTTTATGTATATTTCAGTATACTGTGGAACTGCTGTTGTTTTGTCTTTTTATTGTAGTGCTAAATTTGGCATTAGGTTTTAATAACTGTGCAGTGCTTTGAGACCATGCTGAAAGGTATTTTATCAATTTAAGTTACTATTCTATTATTGCTTTGCCCCAAGGCTCACCTCATTTTCAGCAAAGCCCGCTCACTTTTTGTAGAGTCATCACTTTTTCCTTCAAATTCATTCCCCCTCTCGTTTCCCCAGCCTTTTTCTCATTGAGAAGGGCCAAATGAGCAGCTTTTTCTAAGGCATTGCTCCATCTGGTAGGATTATTCTGAATCGTAACGTCCTTGGTGCCACTATTCTCAGGAGCCAAAGGTATCAGCTATCAAATCTGTGTGTACCCCATCACTAGGAAATAAGAGTATACAAGATACATCAAATTCCACAGCTGAGACTTTATTTGGGATGCCAAAACTACACAAAATATATATCCAGTCTTTGAATTGTGTCATCCATGCCTTCATGATGCTCCCAGTGAGCACAGCAAGGTTTTAGGTGGAGAAGAGACAAGGAGAAGTCTTTAAATATCACTAAATAGTGGTAAGAGAGGAGCTTCTTGCCTGTCTTGTATTTAGAGACGGAAGTCTCATGGAACCAGAAGTCTTGCAAGCATTTTTATAGGAGGAGACATTTCCAGATACTTGTTCAGAAGCTTTTAACTCAAGCACCTTATAGGTCACCTCTGAACCTACAGATTGTGAGCTTTGCCACGCTCATGGAGGACACAGATTTTTTTAGAGGAACCATTGCAAAGACAGACATGAGCTCCGTCGCAGAATGCAGAAACCACAGAAACAGAAACTAGGGGGGAAAAAGTTCAAGTTAGTTACAGATAACAAAATAGTATGTTTGGACACATCAGTCATCATCACCAGTATAAATATGGAATCAACATCAAACATCAAACATCAGCAGAATAAATAAGGAATAGCTTTTCAGACTACATCAGTAGTATTGGGCTAGTTTTAATGAGAAAGGAATCAGGCAGATAAGGGAAAAAAAGCACATCTATAATTTTTAACTGAAATTCTCTGACTACATCGCACAAGAATGAATGTGAAAAATGGACACCTTTTGTTTGGACTTTTGGAAAACCTTTGACTAAGTCTCTGACAAAAGCCAATCAATCAAACAAGCTGTTTTATGGTGTGGAATAAAGGATTACCTTTCACCATAAATTGCCTGTGGATGGTGCCAGGAGAATAGTCATGCTGGCCTGTCCTTACAGTGAGAGGGAAAAAGGTAGATTTTTCCTGGTAGGCTATTTATAGTTTGCAAGTGGGACACTCAGACAGGATTACTCATCTTCTACAAGTGCTTTTCTCTCTTCATCAACTGCAGAGTAATCTAGACTGCAGTTGCAATTTTGGACCTTTAGTTAATTTCCTAAAATTAGGTTGGATGCATCCAGGCTAAAATTAAAAGTCCATTTTTCACCACTGCATACCTTAGTGTTTGGCTGCCTCAAAGTGTTTGAGCAGAACTGCTTAACATAACTGCTAGTCATCTGGGTAGGAAGCTGAGCACTGATATGGTAATATTTGTAGATGATGCAATTACTTAAGTGACCAAGACTGAATTATCTGTCACTAACTTTTCTTACAAACAAATTATGAATTATATAGTCAACTGATCTGACTTGGCATTTCCTGTACAAACTTTTAGCTGGCTGATGCCAATACTGATTATTTCAGTTTTTTTCCCTGACTACAGTTATTGACTGTACACCCTACATAACACCCTACAGAAAAGAAACTGCAAATTCTCCAGTGAGTTGCAGGCACTGCTCTCTCTTACGGAAATGAAGCTCCCCTCAAGAGGAGACAGAAGTCTGCGGTGATTATGGGCAGTTAGGGTTTGAGATATGTTCATATTCTGAACCTCACTTCTGGTGAAAAGGTTTTTACAAGAGGAAAATTTTGACAAGATTCCCAATCTTTGCTGGAACATTTCTCCATTCCAAAATCTTAGCTGCATCCCCTCAGCCAAGAAAGCTTAATTCCCTGTGTTCACACGTTTTGATCTGGATTCCCTGCGCAGAGGCAGAAAGGAAAGGTGTTCCACTATGATGTCCCCCACTAAAGTTTCTTTCCAGGGACAGAAACTAGAAATACCCTTCTTATGATATCCCAGCACCTATGCACCCAGTGCCCGCTATAAAACAGAACTGAAAAGGCACGATGACACTTACCAATGTTGAAAATGGTTCTCTTTTATTCGCCTTTTTTTTTTTTCTCTAAAACTGTAATAACACATGGGCTTGTGAAGGAGCTTTTATCCACATCAGTTTTGAACTCTCAAAACAAAATTAGCTGGCAAGTCAAGAGCTATCCAAACACTGACTGTTTTTCCTTTGCTGCAAGTCCAAAATACGGTGGGATGAGAATTAAGAGTATACCTCTCACTTATTCCCTGCAGCTTCAAGACAACTCTATCTTTGGCATGGAATACGCATGGAATAACTTTAATAACAACACAAGACATAGTGCTGTAACCCAGGTTCATAAGTTTCTTTTTCGTTGCCTTCAACAAAACCACCACTTAAATCAAACTCTCCTTAAGAAATGCTGATCTGCAGAATATTACCAGATGGGTCTCCTGCCTTCTGAAGAAAGGGGGAAATGAGAGAGCCTCATGTTTAACGGCATATGAAAGAAGAAATACAATGTGTAAACTTTCCACTGACGGATATAATAGTGTTCTCACTTTTAAAGAAAAACAGTACTTCCTAGCAGGAGGCCTGCAAGAAATTTAACAATTACTCAAGATTTAGTTATACAGCATGGCATTTTCGAACATGTGCAGAGTCTGTTATTTTTTGTAATTAAATTAATTTAAATAATAAATAATTTAATTAAAATACACTTGGACTATGCAATCCCTAGGGCTGGAACTGTGTGCAAAGAAATGATGCATATTCAATGTGAAGTTTAATGAGTAAGAAAATGCAGAATCCTGGAAATCTGGTAATGTGCAATATAGTTTTGGCACCCTCCCCTTTTCCCCCCATTCCTTTTCAGACTAAAAGAGGGGCCAATTTACCAGATCAGGCTTTAAATCAGTCACAAGTCTACTTTCCTAAAAGGGAAATGTTGCTCGTGTTTAGAGTTTTTTAGCACAACATGTGGTTTCCCAAACGTTTGCCTACAATAGTCCTAGTGAAAAGTGATAGGAAATTGACTCTGTAACCCTGTAATAGCAATGTTTACTTTACCCTCATCAGTATTTTACAGACTATAGGAAATCATTACTTGTCTCTTCGTTACAAGCCTAACCCTGATTAAAAACTCCTGCTGAGATTTTCAAAGGTGACTCGTGCCGTCAGAGCTTTGCTCGTGGAGATCCTCACGGTTCTTGATTTCCAGAGGGGGGATGCCCCGCTCTTCCTGCACATCAGGCTCTGCAGGGAAAAGCCGAGGGCCCCCGAGTCGCTCTCCCTAATTCGCTAAAGCCCTTTGATTTCATGACTGCTTCTCAGATAGATGCAATCCGATTCACCCTCTTTGCCTGTCCGGAGCGCAGAGGCACCTAGAAGAACGCGATGAATCCATGTGAGGTCCTGCCTGGAGGGCTGGGAGGCAGGGCAGCATCACCAGAGATGCCCTGGGCCCTGCAGGAGTGGGGCAACACACTCTCCGCAGCAGAGAGACCATTTGTTCCTGGGTGAGAATGCGGAAATGGCCTCATGTGTGGAGTCCTGGCTGCTCCCATGGCCACTTTGGGATTGCACCTACGAGGCCTCTGCTTGAGGAGCCAACTCGGGGCTCCCGTTACCAGCCATGACCCCGCTGCAACTTTCAAGGAGATGCTGCCAGTTATTAAAGGGCATCTCGGAGGCGCTCTGATTTGCTACTGACTTTGGTGGGCTGCAAAAGTCTTGCACTCTTGCTGCTGACTCTTACCATTTCATAGGGAGTTACGCAATATCTGCCATTTTTTTTCCTTCCTCTTAAAGTCTTAGCTCCTGTATCCAGGTACTCACAAGAAAACCTGAGTTTCCACTAAAAATTGTCTTCAAGGCTGATTGATGAAAATCTAAAACACAGAATCCCAAACATTCAAAGAACAGTTAACAAAATGAATTAATAAAACTGTGGGTTTTCTGTTGCGTTAAGCTCTGATGATCGCAAGCCCATCTAATGGTTCAGGAGGCTAGGCCAGGGAGTTGAAATGATTAGCAATACTGATGATACTGTTGAGAAAAAATTGGTTAATGGTGTCCTTCTGTGGTGGGCCAAAGAGTATTTATTTCAAGTGGAAAAGGTTAGATTTTTGATATGAAGACCCAGGAAGATATCCTGACAGATAGATGACTATGGTGTACACGTGTATGTGGCCACTTTCTGTTGCATTTAGCTGGTATGAGTATTTACATACCAGCCTAATGCAAAGTTTGAAATCACTGATTACAGAGAAACCCAGCTATAGCCTCCTGGATGTTTTAGGAAGTCCATCAACAGGAAAATACACAAATGTACACGTCCCACTTTATTCCTATCATACCATATATTACAAACTATGAATATAACAGGTCCTTAATATGTTGAACTAGAGAAGGGCTCAGAATTCTTTGCAGTTGCTCCGAGTGAAGAGGATTCTGTGTCCTCTTCCAGTCACAGCAAGATACACAAAAGTATTTAGACCTCAAACTGCAGCTGAGTTCACTGCGACCTCGGGTATCTACACGGGAGTTTGCAATGTTACGTTTTTGTGGATCAGGATCCCTTTCCTA
The DNA here is from genome assembly GCA_034781795.1 of Crypturellus tataupa. Lineage (NCBI taxonomy): Eukaryota > Metazoa > Chordata > Aves > Tinamiformes > Tinamidae > Crypturellus > Crypturellus tataupa. The sequence goes on from JAWLRI010000144.1 coordinate 2,299,082, forward strand.
AATATTTCATTCGATATGGTATTCCCTCAAGATCTCTCGGTGTATTTTTTTTTTTCAAATCTAATATAATGTAGGGGTGCAGATGTCAGAAAGATATTTTTACCCTGTAGTGAAACACAGCCACTTCTACCACACAACGTCTTTCTTGCGCTTCGGTGGGGAAGGATTTCACCCGAGACCAGAAGGTGGCAGCAAATCTCTGTTTCATTTTTCCTAAAATAATTCCAACTTTTGTAGCTACTGAAACCGAGGGGAGGGAGGGAGGGAGGGAAGGAAAAGGAAGGAAGGAAGGAAGGAAGGAAGGAAGGAAGGAAGGAAGGAAGGAAGG